>JBAMJV010009289.1:0-13262 GCA_037951105.1 Echinarachnius parma
CTGACTAACGTATGTACTGACACGGATTCGTACGTCTGGGTCTGAGAAAGAGGAAGGAAGAGGACGATTTGCGCCGATGTGCATGAATAAGTTCAACGTCGAACTCATAATGACTCGAACCGGGAGAAGTCAAGACAATGAGTCACCTGAAGAAAATTAAATTAAATCAGAGAAAATACTCCTGCCTTCATCCAAACAAACACGATGTGACATTTCGAAGAGTCTCCAAGGAGTTCAACTAATGCTCGACAATGTCTGACAGCTCTGACAGAGCTATCCATTGTGAAAAAGGTTCCATGTCGTGTTTTGTTTTTACTGAAATATTCCTTAGTTTACAAAAAATCAATATTTCCCCGCGAGATTTGTCAACAAATAACACGCTGCAGGCTCTCCAGCGAGATCGGTGACAGAGACGAAACGTTTGTTCATGTCTTATTTGTGGGTCGCATGCGAAACAGTCAACTTAGGTAATGTGTAAACATTGTAAATGTAAGGAGTGCAATATTTTGATAAACTTAAAGTAGCAAAAAGCGGAAAACATTAATTCGGTGGACGTCCCCATATTATAATGTAAATAGGGTGTCTCTGATTAGTAAGTAACAAACAAACTCCGACATTTTTCTTTTAATTTCAGTTATACAAGCACTGTCTTTGTTATTAGCGAACCAAACAATAAAATACTTACGAGTAAAAATCGACATGAAAGTTACAAACTTCAAAGTGTGCTTTAGGACAGATGACCTGAGTTGATAATTTTCTTGACTTTTATAATAATAAAAACAACAACACAAAAACAACTATCCAAAGGGACTCTCAAATAGACGACTGTATACGTATTATGATAAATGAAAGGAATAGTATACCATTTGGAAAGATATCCCCCCAAAAGACCACTGAATATTCTTCGCCGGATCCTAAAATACATTGTCGTTCAAGTCAATATTGTAAGAAAACGTGCCCCGGCCACTGGTGAGGGGGCAATATTTCCAATATGGGGCAACTGCCCCCCGTGCCCCCATCCCCTATTAGCAATTCCACGTCTCTGTAAGTTTCCAGAAAAATAAAACTTGATTGAGGAAAATGTACCTGCCGAGGTTTTTTTTTTCCTGCTTATTATCAAAATACTGGAGCTCATAAAAGGTTTTGAATCCATGCCCTTCCCCCCTAAAAAAAAAAAAAAAATTATTTGCGGAAACTTCGGGAGGTTGTAAGAACTTTACTGGTACTCAAAATTGCGCCTTCATGACAAACATGTAATGGGAAAACTTAGATAGGTCATACGAACTTTTACTGGAACTCACGTCAATCATTCCTGGCAAAAATGAGGGACATGACATCGCGAGGTATATTAAGAAGAACTTTATTTCTTTATAGCTAAGATCTTTCGACATCGCGAGGTAAGAATAACTTTATTTCTTTATAGCTAAGTTATTTCGACATCGCGAGGTAAGAACAACTTTATTCCTTTATAGCTAAGATCTTTCGACATCGCAAAGTTGTATATCACGCAAATATATACCACGAGCCTAGGCTTTATCATGTTTATATCGTGTAGCATAGTCTTTTCCCGGTTCGTGTCAGATGGTCAGCGGCGATTAATCCCCTTTTCTTACGTTTTCTCTTCCTTTAGTCACCGTGAATTATTGTGATTCAATATTGATGTAAGCTTCTTTAAAAACAAAAAATGTAACAAAGGGGTAATTTTCATCCCTCTTCACCATGTTCAAAGTTTTCTTTTTGCTGGATTAAAATAGAAAATGCACACAGGCTTATGTATAATACTTTATTATATACAATTATCATTCAATAAGACTTGGAACGGAGTTAAAATAGTGAGATTTCATGAAAACTGGGGCAGGCGAATTTAGTTTACGTTTATATTCGTGTTTTACATGGTTGCTGATTTTTAAAATTTATTTCTCCTACAAAATGCTGATTGTAAGGATATTTCACAATTCATGCCACGTGACATAACACACCTTAGTGTAGGAGTGAAACTTCCACGGATACATTGTAATAATGCCAGGAAAATGCTATATGATTTTCCCAAACGATGAAACAAAAAATCACGTACATGATGACGAGATCAAACTAACGGAAACAAGAAAAGTGGCCACTGTATACAGGCGACCTCCATATACTGTATATATATATACATGTGATATACAGGTACATCACAAAAAGTCAAACACAAATAGTCAAAGGTGTGTATAGTATATAAACAGCTATAACATAAACAAGAAAAGTGGTCACTGTAGACAGGTGACCTCTATAGATAGGTACATCACAGTGAAATGCCCATTCAAACTTGTGTATAGTGACCACCTAAAACGGAAACAAGAAAAGTGGACACTGTATAGACAGGTGATCTCTACATAATCTAGATTTTACTGTATACGAAATCATTTTCAAGTATTTTAGTCTGCTGTAAGGAATATCACTTGATTGCATTCGGGTTTGTAACACATACGTCCCGAAAAACAAACACATTTTCTTACTTAATTAGACGCAGACTTGTAATAAATATTTACACATGAGCTGACTGAATAGTGGGTTAAATTATGAAATTAAACTAAAAAGGAATGAGTAAAACATTAATTAAATTGGCCAGTTTTTCGTTCGGCCTTTTCCATCATTATCATAAACTTTGTCAGGGAGATTTGGTGGATTTATCTCAAGCATTATAACAAGCTGTGTAACATTTTGGCATTGTGCCCATGCTTCTTGGATCAGGGAGATCAGTGGCTACAACACACCCACATTGAAAATGACATTCACCATGTTCACAAAATGTAGAATTGTTTGCCAGATTTGTCCGCCTCTCAACTATCAAATAAATGTGTTTTGTATTTGTGTTTGTCTTACCAATTTCAATTAATGTCACTGTTCATTGTTTATTATGCTGTATTGGCTTATCAAAATAGGGACCACATTGTCGTTGATGCACTAAAAAATTGCGAAACAATTGAATGAGTTACAAAATTGATTTATGAGTGAAAAATTAAATACTTAACTTGTGTACGTGAGTTTGTGTTTGTACGTGTGTTTGTGTTTGTACGTGTGTACGCATTACACAGACATAGCATTATTAATCTAATAGGTCCCTTTAATTTCAGTTCACTAAATATTATCCTAACAGACTAATGATACATTGTCCAGGCATGTAAGGTACAACATGAGGAGCTGAAGTAATGAGTATTGCATTTTGAATGGGAAAATGATTTGTAATAAAAAATAATGATACGTTTTTAATAGCTCGTTATAACTATGACCTTGTCTATCACTAAATCACAATTCACACACTGTGTCAGCTATGCATGATCATGTTGGTCGACTAACACACCCACAAACAAAAAGTGAACGTATTTATATAACAAGAGTTAAACAAAAAAAGCAAAACGCCGGCGAAATTTGGCTGTCGTTCAATTCTTTATGCTTACAAATTGTGCTATTAATTTGGCGTCAATTCATGATAGAGACTAAAGGGTATTCCTCGAATATTTGGATCATAATTCGTATGACCGTGAACGGTGTTGTGGGAGATTAGCTTCAAACAATCTATCTTCCCATCTACTAGTATAGTAGATTATTGTAGTGTTTAGGCCTATATATATATACATATATATCTATTGGACGCTCTTTAATTGCGATAATTGTGTATAGTGGGTTAGAACTATATTGAGATATTAAACCTCAATGGAGTTCGAATTACAATATTTCCCGTGATATGTCATTTGCAGAACGAAAGTTAATTGTCCCGATTATGGTAACGCGAATCATACTTTGGAAAGTTTCCAATCAATATGATTACATTAAACGTAGCACTACATTAAAGTGATCCATTAACTTTGTCAAATTCAACCATATTCACTTGAAGCTTTCACATTTCTCTTGTATCTTGTTTTGTTTTTCTTCTTAATATAATAACAGAACAATAAATGGGATTTAATCAAACAAATGTTTCCTTAATTATTTTGGAATGAAACACGTTCCGGGAACGCTTTTCCATTGTAGTCAAAATGAATAGACAGTAGGTGATACAATCTGATATAATATAGTCCACTTATTCACAAGTAAACAATGTTTGTTTGTTTTCTAAGAAAAGATAACGTATCATTCAGAAGAATCTTACGCTGATACGATCGAAATCTCAAATGAGACTTTTGGAAAGACCTCATGAATTTATGAAGTTAATGGATCTACATTATTTTAAGTATACGTATGCCTATATCTTAAACGTTATCGTTAGTATATCGTATATACGTTATATACAACTCGATGGGTAGATCCCAAAATAATCCAGATATTATACGTTATGAGATCGTGTAAATTCATGGTCATGACCACGTAAAATTACCCAAATATGTTTTGTGTTTTCTAGATTATCTTGGCCGGCTCTTATCACACAACCCCCAGTACAAAATGTTTTCGTTTTGATTCGACACTGTTCGAAGAAATTAGAGTATCAAGGCTGGTTAATACGACCCGAAAAAAAGGAACGTGGGTTTTCGTCTGATATAACGACATTTTGCGCCAGCAGAGTTTTCTAGTTGTTATGCGTTTTTATTATTATTGTCGGTACCAGTATAGTTGGTTGAATGTCTTTAAAAAAAAATATATAGATACGTTCAATCAAATTCGGTTATATACGTCAGGGACCGCCCTTTATCGTTGCCATCCGAGGGATGCAGCCTATGTTCGAACCCGGGCCGTTTATATTAGCAGGATTAGTGCGAAGAGCGAAACTCTGACCACAAGCATGGCGAGAGCAGAGCACCTCCTCACATTTCTCTTATCTTCATCTCTCCAGCATCATCACGATCAGCGTCAGCTGCAGTATACTCATCATGATCATGACCATTACCATGACAATGATTATGATCGTGATCATTATCGTGATGATGAAGATGATGACCATAATGATGACTATCATCATCATCATCATGATTATGATTATCACCATTGACCATCGCTATCATCGAAATCCTTATTATTTTCATCAGTATCATCATGATTATGGCGGTGATGATGATTTCGATGATGACATCAGTGGAATAAACGATCAAGACAAACAATAGTTTGCCAACTATTTTGGGAGTGGCTAAATCATGGCAGCTGAGTCACTAACATGAACAACAAAACAAAATATGTTGAAAGCCGGGCTATAGATAGAGCAGGGTGTGGTCACTTTTGAATAATCATAATGATTATGCCCTTCCAAAAACAAAATACAATACAATACGACAACATGCAGATTAACGTAATATATGGATGAAATGTTTCCTGTTCAACTATACCACATGGACATGGTGGAAATGTTCCAATAATTATGGTGTTCACACTGTGACACACTGTTCACGATGTGACACACTGTTCACACTGTTCACACTGTGACACATTGTGACCATATTGTGGCACACTGCGTTCACACTGTGGAACAGCTAGCATTGTAAAGAACAGTGTGTTCACACTGTGACGCACTGTGTTCATATTGATTCCCGGTCAGTTTTCCATGCATGATTGAGAACACGTACAAGCATAGCGCACAGGTGTACTCATTTGACCATCAACAGTAATTATATTTGTTAGGGTGTGGTAGCGTCAGCCAGCCAATAATATATCCAGAATGCTTCCAGAGATCAGTGACTACAACCCTCTTGATCCTGAGATATCCACGTAAAGCCGTCTGTCATGTCATTGTCACACGTTCCCGTAAAGAGCCACGTAATGCTATTTTAGTGAAATGCAATGAAACGTGCTATTCCGTGGTAATAATAATAATAATAATAATAATAATATATACTCGATTTATATAGCGCCTAATATGATTGATAATCATCTCTAAGCGCTTTACAATGATAATATTACCCCCGGTCATAGGATACAATGCAAACCAGCACACATAGTGTGCACCATCTCCACTCACTGGGGAGCATTCCTTCCAAGCGGATCATGGGCATTGAGAAGATCCTTCACATATAGGCTTTCACCTCCTACCGGGTCCCCATTTATACACCTGGGTAGAGAGCAGCAATGTGGATAAATTGTCTTGCTGAAGGACAAAGGCAGTTAGGGTTCGAACTCGGGATCTCATGATCGGAAAGCGCGCGCTCTACCAATCTTGCCACAATCGCGGTATAATACGTGGAAAAGGGTGAAATTGTACACGGGTCCATCCAATATACACAGCAAACACACTGGGTGATTTCAAGTATGGTGTTTGGGGTTGGTGTTAGTGCTTATTAAACACTAACACCGGCCTTTAGGCACCATATTTGAGATGACTTCGTGTTAGGATGGTATATAGTGACATTGGGGGATTTCAAATATGGCGCCTAAGGCCGGTGTTAGTGTTTAATAAATACTAACACCAACCCCAAACAAAATACTTGAAATCACCCACTGTATCAATCGTGTTTGACCCCATGTCTGCATGAAGCGTGTAAACATGCAACACCCGACAAATCAACAGCAATCAACAAAGGTGAAATAGAACGGACATGGAAAGAAATGATAAGTGGGAGGGGGGTGGGGGTCGAGTGGGCAAACGCCCCCAACTAGAAATGGAAAATATTGCCCCCAACCAATGCAGCACTGTTGATATCCACTGTATACGCTACTGGTCAGAAAGAAAGTCTATTAGTATTATTGGCCTGCAGAGCTAAAGGCTTTCTAACGAAGATTAGGATCGAATTGACCGGAATTACCATACTCGATTGATTCCGAAGGCGTTGTGGGACGATATTGATGTCAGAAATGTAAACTCGACTTCTACCGCATTCAGCTTTCTGACTTCTTTCTTTCAAACAGGTCACTTTTCGTGATTATTTGGATTTGTAATTGTACCTATCAATTGACTCGTGTTCCACATCAGCTTAGTTGAAGTTATTTTCGAAATCCGCTGAAATGACCCAGAAAACCACCGAAACCACACTTCATAAAATAGTTCTGGGGGTGTTTCACAAAGATTCTAAGTTGAACTTAACTCTAAGATGGACTTTAACATTATGGAAAGCCGAAATAATTTCTTTGAAAAAAAATTGTTTTAAAAAGTTATTTTCAAACTCATAAACTGTTGATTCAAATTATGATATTTTCTTTTATCAAGGAGCTAGATTCTATGTTCTTGATGTAAAATGTATGAAAACCTAAAATACTTGCATTCTTGCTTTTGAATGTGTTTTTATTCCAAGGCAACAAATGGCTTTCCATAATAGTTAGGTCCAACTTAAACTATTTGTGAAACACCCCCAGATTATAATAATGCTTGTTGTAAGTGCTGAGGGGCGAGTTGGCAAAAATTTCCATACTAAATTGGGTTCCGAATGCAAATCAAAGTGAACTGGTGTGTAAAATTAAATTTGTCTACAACTTTTATTTGAAAAGGGAACATTGCTAACAATTCTCCTTGTTTGATTGTCACCCAAACTCATCGTCAGATGTTATTCTTTAGAACTCGTGTTTCAACTATAGTGTGTCAAACGTTTAGAGATACATGTATTAATTGCCAGTACCGACATGATCCGCGTGGCCGGAGAGAGTTGACCGAAATTACCATACTTAATTTGATTCCGAATGCAAATCAAAGTGAACTGCTATGGAAAATTTGTAATTGTGTTCAACTTTTATTTGAAAAAGGAACATTTCTAAAAATTCTCCTTGTCTGATTGTCACCCAAACTCCACGTCAGATGTTATTCATTGAAACTCGTGTTTCAAGTGATGTATGTCAAACGTTTAAAGAAACTTGTATTATATTGCCACCGACATGACGTGTGCATGGCCGGAGATCGAGTTGACCGCCATAATTACCATACTAAATTTGATTCCGAATGCAAATCAAAGTTAACTGCTCTCGGAAATTGAATTTGTCTTCAACTTTTATTGAAAAGTGAAGCGTTTGCAGAAAAATAGCCTTATCTTATTTTATTCTATGAAACTCGTGTTTCAAATGATGTATGTAAACCACGTTTAGAGGTACATGTATAAATTGCAACCGACATATGACCGCGTGTCCGGAGTGTGTTGACCGAAATTACCATCCCAAATTGATTCCGAATGCAAATTACACATCTCTGTGGGGAAATGTAAGTTGAGTTGATTTCTATTCAGCGATCAGATGGAAGATGGATATGCCGAAACACCTTATTTCAGATATCCACTTGTGGTCAAATTCATCATCCGAAACTAGCGTGTTAAGCCTAGCTTTAAACGTTGCGAAATGTACGTGGTTAGCAATTGACAGCCATATTTATGTTATATAGCCACCGAGAGACGAAGTGACTGGAATTACCATAATGAATTGATTCCGAATGCAAATCACGTACCGTTGGGGGAAATGTAAGTTTAGTTTAGTTTTTATTCAGGGATTCAGAAACGGAATAACCGAAACAAAAAAACGAATTGCACATTGTGTACTTGGTGTGAGATTTATCATCCGAAACTATAGGGATTTAATCATGGATTACTACTTTGAAATATCATATGTAATGACAACCATGCTTAGCCTATGCTGTAGCCACAGAGAGGCGACGTGGCCGGAATTACCATAATTAATTAATTCCGAGTGCAAATCACGGACCGCTTTAAAAGGGACCGCGTTAAAGGGTACCACTGCCCCAAAATAAAATTCTTATACATGAAAGGTTACATCTTTATAGTCCATTATAGTCCATCCACCAACAAGTTCAGAAAATATGTTTCCAGAAACAAATTATATAATTGGAAAACGCGACACCATTCTAAAGCATGCGTTCATGGGTCTGCATATACAAAGACTACCTTTGTTCAGGGCGAACGAAATGCCGGGATTCTATTGTCTCAAAACGTATACGCGTGAATATAATTAGCACTCTCAGACGTTGGGCGCATACGGAACCATCAAATAATGATGGTTCCATAAGGGAGGGTAATTAATTGTACTGTTTATGAATTACACAACCCTTTGCAAAGCGTTGAGCATCTATTAATATCACACAACGGTACCAAAACATATAGTTATTTGTTGTTCTTTGCCTGGTGGTCCCCTTTAAGATGAATATCATGCAGTTGATAGAAATGGTGAATGGCTTCCAAACCCTGCTTCTAGATGCCTAGAGTCAGATTCAGCCTTCAACACAAATTATGTGTTAAAATCAGTTCAATTATTTAAATCATAGTATACAACTAACGAATGGGCTTCTTGTGATAGTCAAATCTATTACCGAGGTGGGCTCAAAATGATTATTACCCGAAGCGTAGCTGAGGGTAATAGTCATTTTGAGCCCACCGAGGTAATAGATTGCCTATCACAATCAAGCACATTCCGTCGCTGGGCAATAAAAAGGGCAAAATGGCCGATATTATCGTCGAATATCGATTTTGTTTTTATTTTATTTTCAGATAGAGTTCTTTAAAACCTATCCGATGATATGTTTAGAATTCCCATATGTGCCCAACTTTTTGAGAAAATCAAAAATATATATCATATGGGCAATACGAAGGACAAAAAGGGATTTGCCCTTTTAGCTGCCCATTATTGCGCCAAGTTGCGCGCATTGCCTGTGCATTATCAATGCGCGTAAAAGGGCAATACGCATTTTGTCCTTTTTCATGCCCAATATCGACGCGATATCGTGCATGTAAAAAGGGCAAATTCAGAAATGCGTAAATAACTCCGTTAAAAAGAACTGAGCGTAGGCCAAATTAAACGACTTGATTGCTTTATAGCCTACATAACTGTTTCACTAAACAAGATTACTGGATTTGGCATTTTAAAAATATTATTGCCCAAAATGTCAAAATGTTGTTTCTTCCAAAAAAGTAAGTATCGTTTTTTGCTATCGATACCATCAATTTGTCCTTTTAATTGCCCAGCGACGATTCGTTAGTTGTTTTATATCACTCATCAATATCAGTGATTGTGTTCAGCTATAGCAAAATAAGTGAAAATCTCTTTAATATTTCATAAAATCGCTTGTAAATTTTGATATAAAAATCAATCGACATTAATGAAGCCAGTATGAGCCTCCAGAACCACGGCGCATCTAATACGCTTAAAGTCATTGTTATTTTGCGCATACAATCACAAAGACGCAAAACTGAGTGCGCACCAACGCGCTGGCAGTTGCGCACATACGCGATGAATGCGTGCTAGCGCTCCCACGGATGTGCTTAGTGGCTGTCTTGGCATTCTTATAGGGTGTTAGTTTTTACCAGCAATGTCAATCACGTGACTAGAACGTGTGCGCCATAGAGTACTGCACAAATTTGATCGCATGTGCATTTTGCTAAAACACATGATCTATGGGACGAACGCGTAACGAACTTTTAGTGTTAGTTTTTGCCCAGGGGGGTGTCACTGCTGCCAGAGTGCAGCGATTTTTGCTCACCGGAAGAGCCTACAACTGGTTGCATTATGGGCTACTTGGGAACTACAGTTAACCAATCACAGAGTAGTTCAAACGCGTCGTCACGGTCAATAAAACAAGTTCATATGCATACGTCACCATGGATCCCATTGTTCTCATAAGCGTGATGAAATCTAGGACAGTGCGCAGGAAAATAGGCGCGATAGTCTACGCACTGCATAGCATGATGATTGGTCAAGTATTTCTAGGTCATTACGCGATGACGTAGAGAAGTAGGCTACGGGAGCTTCAAAAATCGGTTCACTCCGCCATGTTGCCCATGTACAAAGTCTATGGGACACGTGACTTGCGCGCGTTAAGTGAGCCTTCTAGTTATAAACGGGTTGGTTTGTTTATTCATACTTCTATGTTTTTGCCAACGAACGTTGAGGGCGGTAAACACGAGACCGTGTTGCCTTCAGGAAGGTCAACTCGTATATTGTTATACACGCAGTCTATGAGAAATCGCGAATTATTTTTTGTGACCATTTCGAAGGGCGCCCCAGTTGACAGTAACGTTTTTTGGTAGATTGTAGATTTGATAAATAGACCAGAAGTCCGATTTTGTACAGATTGACACTAAATATATAATTTTGTTTGACATTTCATGAATATGGGAATTTTTTACAAAATCGCTCATTCCAGTCATAGTCTTATTAAAATAAACCGCATCGGCATTTTCATGATAATAACAATTTTTGTCGGCAAAACTGTGTGTCCAAAAACCGTTTGTGAGTGAGGATGACGTATCGAGATATTAAGCAGACGACAAAAACGAGCATTCTTCAAAATGCCGGAATTGTATTTGTATGCTATTTATTCCTGTCTTAGACTTAGGATAATTAATTGACGTTAGCGTATAACATCATTTAAACTAGAACTAGACTCTGTGGCGACTCTGCCGATTAAGCACATTAATGTGCTTTATTTAAAACAAATTTTCGACTTACTCTTGCCCATTGGCATTGACATTGTATACGTACGATAGTGACCGGCAAGTGACTTCGCGATACGGTGTCTGAGAATGAGCTACGCCGGTCGGGTCGGCGGCAGGCGAGGCTAGTCTGCCGCTCATTCACCGGGCTTCTGCTCCGGCTCTGACTCGACGCTAGCTCATCTTCATGCAGTCAGTCTCGGTCCCGCGTCTCGGTCTTTATACGAAAGCGGTCTTTATACGAAAGCGGTGGTTTTATTTTTACCTTATTGTATGGCCTACTTTGTATCATTATTGAAGGAGATCCAGTTTATCAATTCCAACCCAAATCATGTAACTTAGTCTTGTTCTTGGAGATTTCACCTCAATCTTTGAGTCTTGTATTGACTATCTTTTTACTCGCTTGAATTTGATACCTGTTTTTGTTGAGTCAAGTTAAAAAAATAAATGTCTAGCTTAGACGTAGCCTAGGCAGGCTAGGGTAGGCCCTATTTAGATAGGTCTTAGCCTTAAGCCCTTATTTGAGGTAATAGTACGTTTGACCAGGTTTAATTACATTTAAATTAGATCTGGTTTGCAAAACAAAAAGAAAAGTCAATTCAAATCATGTGCAAATTGCATTTTTTTTTTTGTAGGGGGGGGGGGGGGGGGTATAAGACTATCCAACCCCAAAGGCATGTACATAGTTGCCTGCATCAACCAGTATGATCATGAGTGGGGAGAAATTAGCCCAAATAAACATGGTGTCCATTCTTTAGGAGTGTAGGCTTACTTATTTGAACCCCTTTATTATATTTCATTGAATATGTGGTCATGATTGCGTTGTAGATGTAAAGGGGGTTTAATGCCTAAAATAGATAGAATTATTTTGTAAATCTTTACTCCAGGAACGCAACAACAAAAAAAGGAAGCTAGGCAGCGTAAAAGGAAACTGGCATAATACTTCCATTTTGTTTCTCATTTGGGTAAAGGATGGGGGTGGTCCAGAATCAAGCATTTAATATTCCAGTGAATAGATGTCGATGTCTTATTCCTCTTCCAATAAAGTGCAGCTTCAGGCTTGAAGACTATGCACCATGTATCAAAACAAAATAATTTACATAAATTTCTTTAATCACCATCAATCATAGCCACCTTTCAACTAATCATTTAACTGGAGGGGGTCAAAATAGTAAAACATACATGTTTTGCAATGATTTGACAAAAATATCCTGACCTGAAGGGGAAAATATAAGACTATCATGCCACACTTCATACACCCTGTTAGTTAAGAGGAGCTCTTCAATCAGGAATTCCACCATGACACTCAACATCATCCACTAACCATTATCACCACAATCAGTGTGCCAACAAAAGAACAAATATCTCTCATTTAGCTTCAATTTAAAAATAAGAAATAAACATTAGATACCAAAGTAATAAGATTTGTTCTTGAATTATGATATTTCATAGATTATTTTGTTTGCAATATTGAAAGTTGTAGATGGATGCAAGCAAAAAATGTGGCTTTTGCATGAATCTATTTATCTACACACCGAGACCAAGTTTGTAATACATTATAATTTGACTGTAAATCAAATGAATGAGTGAGAGTTGAATAGATTTAAACATGATGTCCTCTTTTTGAAAGACAAAGCAAATGGTTGAGACTTGAGAGATAATTATAATATGAAGGAAACAAATGTTTTTAAAGCTAGCCTGAGAAGGGGCTTGGAAATGTAATCTCTACATGCATGTTGAGGTAAATTGAAGGCTGGTCATCTAAACCACCAATAATCACACATCGCACCATTCGTTTCCGTTAAGAATGCATTCTTTCATGCATCGTTTATTGAACTCATTGGGAGAGTATATGAAAATCAGCTTGTATGTACACACTGGTTATATACACTCTGGTTGTATACACAAAGTGCATGCCTAAAGCTATGCATGCACCCCATG
>JBAMJV010009290.1:0-12951 GCA_037951105.1 Echinarachnius parma
CAAATCAATGATTGATTAATTTCCCTTTTGTTTGGGGTAACATTGTCTTCTGATAAAAAAAAAAAATCACAAAACCGGTTAAAATCAGAGGAGAAATATCTGGATTAATTGAACTTTATTTCCACATCATCAGTCAGTGTGATAAATGAATATCATAATTTACAGGATAACAGTGAACAAATACAACACACAAAGAAGAACAGTTTTACGTTTACCAACGTTTACCACTGAATAATATTCAGTGGTAAAAGTTGGGTAAAAAGTAAAACTGTACGGGTATTCGACTAAATATTATTTAGTCGAATCATAGACTTACGTAAGTCTATGGTCGAATACACGTATTTTTATTATGTAGGTTAACGATATTGACCTTTTTGCAGAGAAAAAAAATGGAGTCAACCAACCAGCAAATTTTATTTTAACCAATTATATTACTGTTTACGCGTATCTACATGATGTTATGTCTAATAATTTAGATGTCAAAACAGTATTTAAATGATACGTGGTAGTATACGTAGTACAAACACACTTAGCAGTAGAAGAAGCATATCAACACGATCAAGTAACATAATGTAACGTACGTTTTCTAAAATAATGTGTATGTAATAGTAGTCAAGTAGTAGTAGTAGTCATAGGCGCCTGGAAGTGGTGGTGGCAGGGGGGCGGCCGCCCCCCAATCCAAAAAGTGGGGGGCAAAACGCAATTTTGCCCCCCCAAAAAGCCCCCCCTCCCCCCCCCCCCCCCCCCCAAAAAAAAAAAAGAGTGGGAAAGACAAAATCAAATGTATGAGCTGACGTTCAAAAACTAGTTTATACATCCATTTTCAATTTTCGCTGCGCGCTCTCGCGCGCGAACAGTTTATCTCAGTTTGTTGTAAACATCTGATGAGAGCATAGACATTTTATTCTTTTTTTGTTTAACTCGGATTCTAAATTTTCCTTCACAGGTATGCATGAAGTGCAAATTGCACACCATTTCAAGTTTAGAAATGCAAAATCTTCCTGTGGGAGGGGGATACCCCCTCCCAAACCCTCCCCCTCTTTTTGGATTGGGGGGGGGGGGGGGGGGGGGGGGGGGCCGGCCGCCCCCCTGCCACCCCACTTCCCGGGCGCCTATGGCAGTAACAATTATCAAAGGGGTGACAATATTTATGGCACACGTACAGCAGAGAGGTGGGAAGACCTCGCTGCGTACAGTGTAGTCACGCAACCGTCTGCAACCTGTACTCGAGAGTAAATAGATGTTGGATGTAAACTTAATCGTTTGCAAACAAGAGATTAGTTCAACCAGTATGGTTCATGTGGTTCAACCTCTTTCGATTTTTTCTTTCAGACATCGTGCTGCCTACCGAGTAACTTGAGTCTCAAGGGCATGAGGGCCTTCTTGTGTACTTGTATTTCATTAAAAATATATATAATTGTAGTTATTAAAATTTTAATTCTATATGGAATGTACATTATAAGGTACTATGGAAACAGTGATATTCGAGAAGAGAAAAGGGATCTCATATTTGAGGCGAATCATCACATTTGGGAGAAAATCAGCTAATTTCGGCCACATTTAGCTCGCTTTCAAAGACAAGAAGGATGTATGTGGCAAACAGCCTCCGCCGGAGAAAGGAAAAAAAATGTACGCCATGCACGTAGGGTACAGGAAGCTAGCAATCAACCTTACTCGAAAGCAATAACGCGGCTTGTTAATTCGACCTCGAATCGAGTGTTTGAATGTCATAGGTACTCCACGCAATATTTGTGTCTCAATTACAGGCTAAAATAAATTACACATGATAGCAAGCATAAATATCAGATCTGAAAACGATTGTGAACTATTAGTAGCTTATATTTTTATTTTATAATGTGACAAAAATAGAATACCAACCAAATTTAAAGTTGAATGGTCATTGACCAAATAAATGATAAATGACTAAATCAAATGTAGCAATTGCCACGTTACGGACTCTCGAGAACGAAATTGAATTAAGCAATTAATGAAGATTTGAATGTCGATTGTTTGAATTGTTTGAAAATGGATGAGAAGACCTATATTATAGGTTTTTCTTGTCCATTTTAAGTAACACTTTCATTCAATTTTATAAATTTGTCACACATTATCGTCCGGTACAATTAAAAGGACGTCATATTTGAGCGGAATCATCACATTTGGGAGAAAATCACATTAAGCTCACTTTCAAAGACAAGAAGAATATATGTGGCAAACAGCCTCCGCCGAAAAAGAAAAAAAACATGTACGCCATGCACGTAAGGTACAGGAAGCGGTTTATATTCACTTGGTCTAATACCGCTTGGTCTAATCATCAGTTCGTCTAACTCCACTTCGTCTAAACCCATTTGGTCTAATCATCACTTGGTCTAATGCCCATTTAGGCAATTGCCGTTTCGTCTAATCACCAAATGGGCCAATTGTCACTTCGTCTACTTTTTTTTTTCCTCGTTTCGTCTATTATCACTTCGTATAATACCAGTTCGTCTAATTCTCAGTTAGGCTACTCTTCACTTGGTCTATATGCAATTCGTCTAATTACCGTTTGGTCAATAACCATTTGGTCTAATATCCATTTAGTCTATTACCATTTGGTCTAATATCATTTCGTCTAATACCAATAGGTCTATTTTCCACTTGGTCTAAAAGCAGGTCGTCTAATGCCATTTCGTCTAAACACTATTTCGGCTAATGACCATTTAGTCTAATTCTCATTTGGTCTAACGATCGCCTACACTGACCACTGTGATGGCCATCGCCTGCATACCGTATGAAAGATTCCATAGGGCTGTAATTATAGCTCTATGGATATTTAGCCACAGCGGTTTCACTAGACGAAACCTGTGTATAAGAGAAAACTAATTGGCCGCTACAATCAGGTGACCTCCATAGACAAGTCCCAAAATATCGTTTGTACGCTCACCACCCAAGGGAAAATAGATATGTGGCCGCTATAAACAAGTGAACTTTATAGACGAATTTCATCAAACAGTGTATATTGACCACCTAAAAGAAAACAAGATAGTGGGCGTCATAATCAAGTACCTTAAACAAAAAACAGGTTCCATTGCATCGTATATCGTCAAACAGGGGCGTAGACAACGGGGGATGAGGGGGATGCATCCCCCCACCTCTTTGATGTCTGTAATCTGTGTTACCCTGTCCTTTATCGTCATTAACCTCACACCTACATGCATAGGCGCCGGAAGTGGGGTGGCAGGGGAGCGGCCGCCCCCCCCCCCCCCCCCAATCCAAAAAGTGGGGGGGGGGGGGGGGCAAAACGCAATTTTGCCCCCCAAAAAGCCCCCCCTCCCCCCCCCCCCCAAAAAAAAAAAAAGAGTGGGAAAGACAAAGCTTTTTTTTTTGGGGGGGAGGGGGGCAAAATTGCGTTTTGCCCCCCAATTTTTGGATTGGGGGGGGGGGGGGCGGCCGCCCCCCTGCCACCCCACTTCCGGCGCCTATGTGCATCAGCCCTCAGGCGCTTCGCTCCCTCGGGACTCATTATTGGCTGTGTGTTGTTGGATCATACATAATGTTGCATAATTATGGTTTATGTTGTTGTGTGTGTGTTTTGGGGTACATATTTATTAGTGTGTCAATTATTTGTTTTCTACGTGAAAAATATATTAAAACTTTCTGGTCGATCAAATCATATCACGCATTCCCAAATACAGCCGAATTTCCTATCTAGGTATGCACCAGATTGCACAATTTCAAGTCCAAAAATGCAAAAGCTCCCTACCGTGGGAGGGGGACACCCCCCTCCCACACCCTCCCCCCGCTCAGTCGCTTCGCTCCCTCGCAATGTCTCACTCTCACATCTGGCTCAAAGTTGACAACCCAGAGTGTGGTTGGACATGAGCCCCTACACACACAAATTGTGAGCCCCCTTGGGGTTTTGCCCCCCCAATCCAAAACTGCTTCCGGCGCGCCTGGTAGTAGTAGTACACTGTAAAAAAAAATAACTGTAAAATTACAGGGTTTTTTGCCCTTAAAATTACAACTTTTCACCGTTTTATCAAACTTACAGAACTTTTCCTGTAAAATAATAGAAATCTTGTTAGTTTATGGGAAATCATCATTTATTTACAACTACCTACATTCATAACTGTTAATAAACGGGTTTCCTGTACTACCTACGACTGTCCCTGTTTTTTTACAAAATGTTCACATGGCTCTGATTTTTTTACGAACATTTTCCTGTTAAAAAACGACAATTTATTTTATAAACAAACAAAAAATGTATGCTAACAACATAGGCTGTTTTTTACTACCCCGGTCTGTGAAAAAAAGGAAACCTGTTAAAAACCTACAGTTTTGTTTTAACAATAAATACAAATATACCGTTAAACCACACAATTTCCAGTAATTTAGAGATTGCATGTATGATTACAAGTCGGCCTATAAATTTTCAAGACAGGCTTGTGAAAATACGCAATTCGCCTGTAAAAATACAATACTTTCTAATAACAAAAACAATAACTGTAAAATTACAGGGTTTTTTGCCCTTAAAATTACAATTTTGCACCGTTTGATCAATTTTACAGAATTTATCCTGAAATGTTGTTAGTTTATGGAAATTATCTTTTACTCGTTGCAGGTAGTACGAAACCGTTTATTAACAGTTATGAATTTCATAACTGTTAATAAACGTTTTTTTGTACTACCTGCAACTTTCCCTGTTCTTTGTACAAAATTTGTTCGCAATGTTGTTTTTATTTACTGGCGAACATTTTCCTGTCAAAAAGCGACAATTTATCTTATAAAAACAGAACGAATACTGTATACCTATGCTAACAACACAGGCAGTTTCTTTTACTACCCAGGTCTGTAAACAAACAAAACAGGTAAACCTGTTAAAAAACCTACATTATTGTAGGCATAAATACAAATATACCGTTAAATCACAACATTTCCAGTAATTTGTAACAGGCTCATGAATATTCATGAGCTAGGTTGTGCTTTTGCAAAATGAACAGAAAAATCTGTTCATAATCCCGTTATTTTGTAAAATGATTATCGAAATTAATTTTTGATTTAGATTAGTATAATTAATTATCAGTGGACTCTTGTTAACCTCTTATGGGTTACAATTCATGAATGCAATAATGTTTTAACGTCTGTGTTAAAGTACTAACCATTAAAACACATATACATCGTGGTGTACCCTGTTTATAAGCTAATCGTGAACAAAGGAAGATGGATAGGAACGATAGGTACGATTAGGGCACAAAGTGTATGTCGTAGGTTATTAGGGAGGATTGGACTACACTGTAACAAATAACTCCCAGGAATTTCCCGCCAAAAACGCTATTCGTGAAAAATACAGAAAGAGTATGTGGAAAAACAGAATACAGAAACAGGAACATCATATTTTAACAGGAAAGTCGCTGTTACAAAACAGAGATAACTTGAATTTTACAAGATTATATGACATGAAAAATACAGAAAGCTACTGTGAAATTACAGTATGATCATTAACGGGAACCTGTAATTTTACGTGAGGCTATAAAATAACATGAACTCTCGTAAAATAACGGGGGTTCCTGGCGTTACGACTGCCAGGACATTCCCGTAAAAAAACGGTATTTATTTTTTACAGTGTATATAGTAGTGGTAGTAGTAGTGGTAGTAGTAGTAGTAGTAGTATTAGTAGTAGAAGTAGTAGTAGTAGTAGTAATAGTAGTAGTAGTAGTAGTAGTAGTCACTAGTAAGTAGTAGTAGTAGTAGTAGTAGTAGTAGTAGTAGTAGTAGTAGTAGTAGTAGTAGTAGTAGTAGTAGTAGTAGTAGTAGTAGTAGTAGTAGTAGTAGTAGTAGTAGTAGTAGTAGTAGTAGTAGTAGTAGTAGTAGTAGTAGTAGTAGTAGTAGTAGTAGTAGTAGTAGTAGTAGTAGTAGTAGTAGTAGTAGTAGTAGCAGCAGTAGCAAAAGCAGTAGTAGTAGTATCATCATTACCTCTCATTAACTTGGAATGCACCCCCTTCTCTGTTGCTGTCGAGAAACAGGTAAACATTTCCATCGGCCTCCTTCGCAAACTGAAATATAAAAAATTAATTAGCACGATATCAGAGTAAATACCAATAATAATCATAATCATAATAATGTTCACTTATATTTCACCACTTAATATATTAATATACTCTAGTGCGCATGAGAGTAAATGTATCCAGTACCTTTGTATAAATTGACCAAACCCACTTTTAAATTCTAGTGTTTCTTTCATCAGAGTAAATTCAGCGGTGTACACATAAATTATCATGCATGGCTATGCATATTAGTCAGAGGCAGAACTTTGCATTTTCGCTCAAAAATTATTCATATAAATTGTAAGTATTAACAGCTCGACATGTGGCTTTACATACCAAGTAATTGATTTTGTTTTGTTTTTGTTTACTATTTTGCCTAATATTTTTACGGTCGTCTGCTATTTCTCCAAAACCGCGCAAGCTGGACCATGTCGACTGTTGCACTAAGCTGAGGAGAGGGCGCACTAACAATTATCTCCGAGCAATGGTTGATACCAGTTTTGTGAGGGAACTACTATAAACGACCTATGCCGTCACACCGGGTGATGAACAGGTTTGCGGGAATCACACGATCGCTGACATTATTACAACAGCGGATTTTTGGTCCAGTTGGAGAAAATAAGACGAATATCAATCGGCAAGAATATAATAATCTAACCCTGGGGCGCCCTTGTTTACGGACGAAAAGAAGAGGGTCACAACTGGCTATCAGGTGTGGGAGTGCTCAATTTACTGTCTTGTGTAGCTCGTTAAAACATTGGTGCAAATATGTGGATAACTGTGCAATTACCCCCTGTGGACCACCCCCCCCCCCCCCTACCCCCGCACTGCCCTCGTATAGGGATTGTGACATACATAACACAGATTTGATATGGTCACTAACCCCCTCGCCGTGCTCGTTGGAACACCCCTGCCCCTGCCCCCCCCCCTGCCCACACACACACACACACACACACACACACACACACACACACACACACACACACACACACACACACACACAACTTCACAATTCCGATTTGATATGGGTCACAAAATACCCCTCCTAATTTTCATGGGAACATAACACTCTCCCTCACCAATCTCTGCCCCCCCCCCCCCCCCCTCAACACCATCACCCGTAAGCGTCTTTTTATCTGGTTATTTTTTGTAAATAACCTCCTCACATTCCAGTTGTCCCTGTGTGTGTGTGGGTGCACTTCCATTGACGTTGCACTAACCTTAACCCCATTCTTCAGGGACGAGTTTGAAAGTGACCTGCTGAAATAGCGCAAAACGCTTTAAATTATATGCAATCGTTTGATTTCAATATTTCTGATTCTCCAAGGTCTTTGAGTCTCAGCTTTCCTATTATATTGCAACGTGTTATTGTTTGGATGACTATATACGACCCTGAACGAAGTGTAGGAAATCAAGTCGTATATATTACTATCTTCTCATATATTAAGCTTGGCTGTTGGCGACTTTATACAGGTTTCGTGGCACCAGGGGCCCCGTTGCAGAAAGAGATACAATCGATCGTAAGTTTGTAACAAATTGTAAGTCATACAATTTGCGCGTTTCAACCAATCAGATTTGCGCATTAAGAACACAAGTCATGATCTGACTTACAATTACATGCAATTGTAACTTACAATCGATTGTATCTCTTTCTGCAACCGTTCCCAGTGGTTAAGTGAAAAGACAAGGGCAACTTAATTTGCTTGCTATAAAATTGTATGTCAAATGTACTACACTAATGCACTTATTTTCTTGCTCCAAAGCCCCCCCCCCCCCCCCCCCTCAAAGGTGAAAAGGGGGTAATGTCGGTCGAGGACATGATGAGTTTAGGCATACCAGCTATTAACTTTAAACACCTGATAATAATTTTAACCACTCCATGATTACTGTTCCTACTAAAATGTTATTATTTCATTGTTACTAGCCTACGGTATGCCACAAAATGAACAAGATAAATATAAAACGATTGAAGTCGTGAACGATTACTATTGCACGTTAACAACAGCAAGGTGTTTTCCATATGTATGAATATCGTCTCACATATCTTTATACGGCGCATGCATGCAAGTATGAATATAATATTCAAGCGTTTAAACTATTTTGTGCAGGTATATATTTGTCAGTTATGTACATATGGGTTGTAAAACACCACCACCAACATACAAAAACAAACGCCCATATCGGTGAACACGCTGGCCCGGCATTAATTGCCAAACGATTGGCACGTGCCCCCCCCCCCCCCCCCCCCGTAAAATGGATAGTCGAGTAATGAGCGAAAATGCAAAGTGATATTTGCTAACTCACTGCACTGACTTTGAACACAGTTATGACTATCCAGTAGATAGTTAAAATACCGAACTCTTCAATCGTAAATATCTTTCAAACGAAAGGGACATACAAAAAAACAAAAAACCCGTTCCATGCTTTTATTTGTAATGAGAATGCAACAAGGTATGAGGGCACCACTAAATTCAGAATGAATTGTTGTGGATTTGGACAATGTTACTAGTAATTCCTCTAAAGGGATCTAGTAAGACTGTCCAAATCATCAAAATCCAATTGGAATTCTAGCTGTTCCCTCATACTTTGTATTCCTATTAACAATAAAAGCATGGGACAGGTTTCGGTTTTTCAAATGTTCCTTTCTTAAAAAGATATTTACGATTGAAGTGTCCAGATGTTACACTATCCACTGGATAGTCGTAACCGTGTACAAAGTCAGTGCAAAGAGTTAGTGAATATCACTTTGCATTTTTGCTCATTACTCGGCCAAATTTCACACAATAATCAGTGGAGTGAGTAGACATATCAGATAACAACAATATACATTGTATCAACCATAACCATTCATCACTTTTTGCACATGTCAACACAGTTACTAGATCCCTTTAATAGCACCACTATTAAATATTATCGAATGCAAACATACAAACTCGGTCTTCGTGTAATAGGTTCGTTTGCTCCCAAACTTGGTCTTTGTGTCACATGGGTCATTTACTTTTAAACCTTGACCTTTAAAACGTCTTGTTAGCCGAATTTTGTTCTTCTTTTTGTTCTTCTTTTTATAATAAAGCTCCTCTCGAAAGCCCTTTATATGATAAGTTCACTATACAATTAAATACTGGTATTCCACATGAATGATTCGATACTAACTTGAGTGATGACTATAAATAGCTTAACAAAATTGATCTCACTAATTTGACAAATAAACGTCATGCCTGTGTTGAATACAACTCACTCATATATTGTTCATGCGGTTATATGACCACTTACTTTTAATTTACAGGGATAATATTCTGATAATTGGTTTGCTTGACCCTATTCAACAACATAAATACGATATAATGACGCTTGATTGATAGGAAAAGGTCATAATTGCATACAAACTTTGATACCGTGCCAATCATTTGCCAATTGGGCACCATGCATTTACCGCGGTCTTAAAAAGCTTTGTTTGAATATTAAAAAGAACTAAATTTACGCAGTTATCGGAGATTAATTTTGCTAACTAAGCAGAAACAGTCCAATAATTTGACGATAACTCGATAACTCGCTATTTCATTCTGTATTTCTTCAAAACCCAGCGAAACGCTTAAAATAATAAAGAAAAAACAATAATTATGGAGATTTTGAAGTCACCGTTACTGCCAGCCGAGAATGCCTGCGAGAAATATGAAACTATTTCAAAAATGACTTAATGTTCCATTTATTTCCATTATGATTGACAATATAATTGAGAACACCAAGATAACGTTTACGGTGAGAGAAATTCCCCAAAAGCGCCAAATTAACTCTCCATACAAACTGAGCTAGCGAATAGGTGCAATAATAAGCACTAACGGTAGCTAGCTATACAGGGTGGCCTCCAAAACACGAAACGGGGCACTTCCCAAAATAAAGTAACAACATGATTATGTCCATCGAATAGGGTGTCTTTTCCAGTAAAAAACTATACCAAGAATAGTTATTTTGGTCATGTAGTTTTTGTTTTGGGGCGCTTTGAGTGACACCATGTCAAGTTCCATTTTTTGTCAGTTTTTTTTTACCAAGTCAGTGCATGATAAATCGCACTTACTGCCCGTCATAGCGTCGAACGACGAGCAATACGCGCGCCATTGTTAGTGTGGATTCAGCTGTGTGCCGAGAGAATGGGCATAGCTGCTCGATTCTATGACGGGCATGAAGTGCGATTTATCAGGCAGTGATTTGGTAAAAAATGGCAAAAATGGGAACCTGACATGGTCTCACTTAGGACGTCCTACAACAAAAACTACTCGTCCAAAATGACCGTTCTTGGTATCGTTTTTCATTGGAAAGGACACTCTATCCGATGGACACAATCATTTTGTTACTATATTTTGGGAAGTGCCCGTTCCGTTTTGGGGGGCCACCCTGTATAGGAATAAACAAATATTTTTAAAAAGGGGCAATCGGTCTCGCATTCCCATACCGTATACTATAGGCAAGTTAAACAAATACGAAAAGACAACTCCATATTTCTCCAAAGTTAGTTCGAAACAACCAACATTTCATTGCTTCCCAATTTGTTATATATATATATATATATATATATATATATATTATTTCTAAGTATAGTGCTACGAATAATACTCATAATAATTGTCGTACATTTCGGTTGATGTCATGTCATTATAATTATGAAGAATTCGCCTATGGAGCCTTTAACATGGTCATGTATGATGTTATATTTATGGAGCGGTAGCGACATGTTTCGAACGCAGTGGAACCTCTTTAAAACGAGCTAGCGAGGTCAATTCAATGGGCCCGTGGTGCTCGTTATAATGAGATTTCACTATACATGACTGTACTCACATTTGTCGATGCAGCCGCCCAGAATGCGTCAATCGAGCCCTTGCCGAACCCGCATTCGCCCTCGGCCGGGCACGAGTCGTAGCGAATCCCCGAACCCCCTTCTTGGCCGCAGAACTTGAGATTGTTTATGAGGTAGCCGACGATGTACCACTCGATCGTCCACGTTCTTTTTCCTTCATTGGCGTAGGCTCGGACCGTCGGATAACTATTCCATCCATCCCAGAAGTTTGACTTTAATAGACATGGAAGACAGAAATATATATACGGAATATATTAACATACATGCAAAATTTAAAGACTTTCACGCGTGAGGATGTAGAGGGCGATACAAACATTCGTAAATAATGGCTGGTTTGTGCGCACTGCATAACACTGAGTAAGGGTTGTGCAAAGCGTTTGGTAAAAATACACGTAGCCGAATTTGGTCCCAATTTCTTCCGATGTAGTTTCGGATAAGACCGTCGGAAAACATAGGGAAACATCGAGGTGACGAAGGGGTGACGAAGGGATGACGATTGTATTATGAGGCAAACGTCGGGGACGGCTTGGGACTTGCTAACAAATGACCCGATCCTTCTCTCTAATTCGTTCAACATCGAGAAAGTTCGGCACATCGTCGAGACACAACGAGAGTCCCACATTTGTAAAGTTACGGTTTTCTTTAGTATATTGTCATGTGCAACGGCGTATTTAAGTATGAAACCTTTTTTCAGCCAAATGGATCGAAAATAAAAAATTATGTGCAAAAAAAATATCAAATATTTTAACTCACTGCCAATGTAACCTCGTGGGTCCTTTATCAACTCTAGTATTGGGGAGAGGAAAATCTAGTCTATAAGAACCGTTTACATACGAAGAGCTCAGTTCCAAAAGGCGCTAAATCCACTTTCCATAAAAATTGAGTTAACGATATATCTACATCTATAAGCTACGTAGCTATCTAGGAATCCACATTTTACGACAAATTACTCACTCAAAATCAAAATATAGAAAGTTAAATTTTCATATTCCCATAGGCACGTGTACAAAGTTGGGCAAAGAAACCTGTTTTCCTCGAAAGTTGAAAAAGTGGATATAGCGCCTTTTGGAAGAAGGGGGCATTAATTACATTGCCTAGAATACATACTGAAACCTGATGGGTTCTGTATCAATTATGTGGGTGATTGCAAAATAAAATATATAAGAACATTGCCTACGGAACATGATGGGTCCTACTCCTACATGCCATGACTGTTTCAACTTTATATAGGAATTTAAAGGGGAATTCCACCCAAGAAATGTGATGTTTGCTATAAAATGAGGTGAATATGAAGAATCATGATCGAAAATCTGAGCCAAAACGGTAGAGCAATACAAAAGTTATGACAGGATGAACTTTGCTCCGATTTTTAGTATCGTTCGCAATTGCTATCGATCGTGACGTCACTTGCGAGCTGCAGCCATTTTGACTTCTACATGGAAATTTTACAAAATTAAAATTTCTTCATAACAAAGCAAATTTATGAGCTTACAAATTCCAATGAGGTTGGCCCGTCGATATTCTTCTATGAATTCATGAAAACAAGCAGAGAAAAATTATTTTTTAGCAACGAAAATGAGAAATAAGTGTATTTTCATGTACTAAAGCCATGGCGAGTTGCTCGTGAATGATGTTGCATATGGCGGCAATTTTGAAACGATCGCTCATTACTACATGATGTTCAAATAGGTATAACTCCCGTGTTTCTTGTCCGATGTTGATCAAATTTTCACCAATTATTCCTCTTGTTCTGCTTATTCAAATAACGAATGGTTTTATCAGGCCCGGAATACCCCTTTAAAAATAACATACAGTAGGGGACAGAATAGTTTACTGGTATTCATTAATTGATTCATTATTTTGTGTGTACCTTGTTGGTCGGAATGGTTGTCCCTGCTGCTTCGACAAATGGTTGGTAGTGGGTGAGGTTAACGGCACACGCATCCCGGTTCATGAAGGCAGATGAGAACAGTTCCCACAGATGGGTGCAATTCTTTTCCCTGTACGTCGTTAACAAAAATACGAACGAATTAATATATAATATAACCTAAATATTTATCATTGTGATTTCATGTT
>JBAMJV010009291.1:0-60056 GCA_037951105.1 Echinarachnius parma
TATCTGGTGCATATCGGAGTGAAATTCTAAATTTTTAAAATGATTAAAACAGTGATAGTCTTCAATTATGATGCGGTAATTTGCATAAATATTAATAATGCGAGCGAGCGGAGCGAGCTTTAAAAAATTTAGCAATTTCACAGCGAGAAAATTGCCATTTGTTTCAATATTATTGTATGGGTATATTTCGTTTTTATTACTTATGATATGGCGTTATGAAGGGTAATATATAAACACTCGAGGTTGTGAAATATCATTTATGCGAGCGAGCGGAGCGAGCTTGAAATTTTTAGCAATTTCACATCGGAACATTTTTTGTTCCAATATTATTGTATAGGTATCTTCGTTTTTACAATATGGCCGTTATGAAGGGTAACATATAAACACCCGAGGTTGTGAAATATCAGGTATGCGAGCGAGCGGAGCGAGCTTGAACATTTTAGCAATTTCACATCGGAAAATTGTCGTTTGTTTCAATATTGTATAGGTATATTCGTTTTATTACTTATGATATGGCGTTATATAACACCAGAGTTGTGAAATATCATGTATGCGAGCGAGCGGAGCGAGCTTGAAAATTTGAGCAATTTCACATCGGCAAATCCCCAATCCCGGAACAATGAGGGAGAAAAGAGGGGAAAGGAATAAATGAAAAAAAGGGACCCATGTCTAAGGATTTTTAAAATGAAAATGGGACCCATGTCTAAGGATCTTTCTTGTAAAAGTCACCCTTCCCAGCGGCACATCCCCGTCTACCCAATATACGTGAGTCACCCCCTCCCCCTCCCTCCTGCCCCCGGGGTGCGTTGGTGCGTCATCATCGTCATGATTCTTAACCAGAAGAGGTTATGATTGATTCGTGAAGAAAAACAAAAATGCACCCCCAAAAGAATATTCGCAAACTGACATATTCAGTTCAAACAGTGCATCAAAAAGCATTATTTTATGACAAAACATAAACATTGTATTCCAGACGTATACAAGACCGATTCCCGAGGAGCGAAACGATAACCGAGAGGGGGGAAGGGTGATGGAGAAGGGTGTGATGGTAGGCTGGGTGCACGGTAAAGGTGCTTTTGCAATGTTTTAATTGAAATTATGCAATCTGGTGCATACTTGGGAAGGAAATTTGACTTGACATGAAGTAAGATCTGAGTTTTCTTGTCTAAAGAAATACTCTTTTCTTTCAATCACTTTTATCGAATTAGATAAAAGCCATGATTTGAATTTATTTGGGGTCAAGCGCCCCCTCCCCCCCCCATTGACCCCCCTTCCAGTACGTTCTCTTGTCAAGATGTAGATTGCAGCTTCGTTTGAAGTCTTTACCAGTTTGCTGATAAGAACTAATTAGAGAACAAGTTGGGATGAGATGAAGCAATATCATTTCATATCTAGATGTAGACAGTGGCATTTAAAAAAAAAATCGAAATGCGAGATTCTATCAGAATTTGATTTGTGTAGATATGATGTATGTTGCAGATCTTTTTAGAGTGTATAATGTTTAGTTTGAATGAAAAGAAGAATAAAAACGTATGCAATGTGTGTTTCTCTTTTTTGTCGGCTACCATGAAGGCTGCTTTTATAAGGTGACCAATAAATTATTCATTCTTGGTTTCGTTTTGTTGGTCATAGTTCATTATGACTAACAGTAGCTCAAGAATTAATAAAATAATATACACCAGTTCAGTGAAGGATATAACAATCATTATAGTCAGTTCATGCACTACCCATCCCAGACACGTACAGGTAGTCTGAATGCAAGGCTATGCGTAAACAAGATCAGCTTATCTGACTGGCAAAATTGCCAGTGCAAATATCATTCGTCCTTTCTTTGTGTTTTCTTCATAATCACGAGGTATATACTGAGTAAACCAATGCAAGGACGAGTAAAGGAGATTTAACTGCATTATATAAGTGCCCGAGTTGACGGAAATCAGTTATAAAAGGGCCCGTATTCCGTAATAATACACGTAAATTTAAACGGCAGCAACGCGCGCAGAAATGTCGGTCGCTTCTCCTTCAGCCACGGGAAAGTTCTCCCGACGTCCACAGCTTCAATACCGTTGTTTGACGTTGTGATCGTAGGGGCGGGGATCCAGGGATCGGCAACAGCTTATCAATTGCGTCAAACAAGGATTGAAGACACTCCTTCTTGAGCAAGTATGCACGGCCAAATGTATTTCTAATTTGGTAGAAAACATGATTTTGCTTGGAACACAATGTTTTGTAATGTTCATTTCATAGCACCTTTGTTTGACCTTTATGTTGTCTTTGAATTAAATCATAAAATGAAATTCAGAATGAATGCATGAGCCATGATTATATATATTATAAGTAATTTAATAAACTGTGAAAATTAGTTACACTAAAGTAATCAACACACTCAAGTAATCAACACACTCAAAGTAAACTATATTTAATCAGCGGTGTCGAATTTAGTGCCATGTTCCGCACGGCGTCTGGTTAGGTTAACTCG
This sequence comes from Echinarachnius parma, assembly GCA_037951105.1. Taxonomy (NCBI): domain Eukaryota; kingdom Metazoa; phylum Echinodermata; class Echinoidea; order Clypeasteroida; family Echinarachniidae; genus Echinarachnius; species Echinarachnius parma. The sequence continues at coordinate 2,477 of JBAMJV010009291.1, forward strand.
GTCAAAGTCAAACATGATTTAATTGGTATGGTTATCGTGTCCTATATTACCGGATACTATTACTATTAGTTTGGCAGCATAAAACAAAACATTAGATGCATAAAATCAAAGTGGAAATTATAAATTTTGTAAAATTGTAAAATATCTTCAAGAATTTACCGATTTTCTCCAAATCAACTTTCTTGTAAACCCTTCCAAAAAGAAGCCTCTTCCTGACGCAAAATTGCGGTTGTATTGACCGTTACGCACCGAACGTGAATGTTTTGCATGGGAATGTCATTGACATGCGCGCTGTCACTGGTGCGCGGCAAAATGCGCGTATAACGCCCCAGGACGCTTATTTTCTTCGGGAAATGATGGAAAATGTTTGCTGAACATGTTATTATTATTCTCCGTTAATGCCGACTGTCAAATTCAACTTTAAAATTTCGAACGTTTTTCCTATGGGAATTTGCATGTCCGGCAATACAACCCGTTCGGTAATACAACCCCCTGCTATACAACAAAATCATTTATTGATGACACACATGCAAGCCGCCCCTTGACTTGCAGCCTGCAGGGGTGTGTAAGCCCCATCTATATGCCATCCATTTGACTTGCTGGGATGAATTTTAATAACTTTAATTTCATACTTTATATTTATAATTATTCTCCTTTGCCTTTGTCTTTGAATGTTTGATTTGATTTCACCTTTCTAACCAGTTCAGCCTACCCCACTCGCGAGGGAGCTCTCACGGCCAGTCCAGGATCATCCGCTATGCCTACGAACAGCCGCACTACGCGGACATGATGTCGGAAGCCTACCCAATGTGGAAACAGCTGGAGAGAGAAGCAAATACCAAACTGTATAAGTAAGCTAGATCCCCACATCTACGGGCCAAAGCCAAAAGTGTGGAAAATACTACCGGACTGAATTTGATAGCTATTTTTCTCATACCAAAAGTAATAAGGATGAAACGGGCAAAAAATTTGTTGGTACCTGGAGAGGGTCACTAGATAAAAATATTAAAGGGTACCACCACCCAAAAATAATATTCTTATAAATGAAAGGTTACGTCTTTAGTATTCCATTCCATCAACAAGTTCACAAAAATATGTTTCCAGAAAAAATATATAATATAATTGGAAAATGCAATCACCATTCTAAAGCACGAGTTCATGGGTCTGCATTTATGACAGGGGCGTCGATCCTGGGGGGGCAGGGGGGGCGGTCGCCCCCCCAATAAAAATATTGGGGGGGCGAACATATCATTTCGCCCCCCCAATAATTCCGAAAATGAGGAAGAAAAAAATCAAGTGATATAATGCAGAAGAGGGGAAAGACACATTTATCAATAATTAATCTTCAAAATAGCCGTTTTCTAGTTTGAAAAGGACTGTAAATCTCTTTTTTGCCGCGCGCTTCGCGCGCATACAGTTTATCATATTGCAAGTTTCATTTGGATTGCGTGAACTCACATGTGTTGGGCAGTGTAATTTCTCAAACGAAGTTAATTAAACCCTCATCTATAGATAGCCCACCGTCACAGAAAATAAAATAATCTGAAATATATCTTTCAGTCAATTCGGTCCATATGCGCTGAACGCAAATCATATTGGAATATTATCATGTCCCCCCACATTTGAAAGGAGTGAAGATTGTCCCCCTCCCTTTGTCATTATGTAAGTTTGGTTCCATACTTATATACTTCATATTACGTGAAATTTCTGTCTCAGGAGTGCACCAAATCGCACAATTTCACGCCCAAAAATACAAAAGCTCCCGTACTGTGGGAGGGGGACACCCCCTCCCACACCCTCCCCCGCTCGGTCGCTTCGCTTCCTCGCAATGTCATCCCTCCAGTTTTGAGAAGTCTTTGACGCTCTTGCTTAGTTTCATGGGAGCCTAATGCCCTAGACTATATCGATGGCTCTATAGTATACAGGATCACGTGGATCCATCTCATGCAAGGCTCAATCTTTTCCTCGCTTTGCCCTTTAAAAATACGTTACGAGTATAGGTTCACTACTTTATACAATTTTTACACCCATGATAGGAGTTGCAAATGTCTGAAATCTAAAAGCTTCCGGGGGCTCCGCCCCCTGGACCCCCATTATTGCCCCACAATGTGGGTGCCCCCCCCCCCCCCCAAAAATCAGGTCTTCGAGCCATCAAGCCACTTTTAATGAGCGCATAATACAACTTTCGGGCATGACAAAAAAAAGGGCTTTGAGCTCAGTGGTCACTCTGGAAATTTTTTCAAATCTCGCCCCCCCAATATCAAAAACGGATCGACGCCCCTGATTTATGAGACTACTTTGTCCAGATCGATCGAATCGCCGGGGATTCTATTGTCTCCAAACGTACGCGTGAATAGCATTGGCGCACTCGCAAATGTTTGGCCCGTACGGAACCAGGAAATAGTAGTGGTTCCATATTAAAGTGGTGGAAATTAATTGCTTTGTTTATTAATTACACAACCCTTTGCAAAATGTTGGGTATCTATTTGATATCACAAAACGGTACCAAAACATATAATTATGTGTTGTTCTTTGTGGTCCCCTATAAGAAATCACGAGTCCATTACAATGGAAACTGCATGTTTTTGAAATGCGACGAGATGGAATGATGAAATGATTTTTACAAATTGTTTTGTGAATATCAATAATCAAAGTTAAAATCCAAGTTCAATCCTATCACGCCTATAAAGAATAGTGTGAGTGTGTACAGTCTTGATCGACACAAGGAATTGCTCAGCTATATACTTTTACATTTAAAATTTTTTTTTTGGTAATGTGATGTTGTCCAATGGGATAGACAATTTCGTCGTGTACAAACAAATGGGAAATTTTTAGATTGCAATAATTTTTATTCCCTCATGAATTATTTTGATGAGGCAGTTTGGGAGTCCTTGACAAAATGTGACTGGATACAGCAAAACCCTGCACTTGTCAGTTAACCCTAAGTAGACCGGGGGGGGGGGGGGGGGCCATAATGCCCCCCCCCCCCCCATCTGCAATTTTTGTTATTGCTCCAAAACGGGGTAAGATGACGCGCCGCTGCTTAGTGACTTTTTCTTTTGGATCTTGAGCATATTTTAAAACAAAAATTTTGAAAATCAAACCTACCGTTACGAAGTCACGTGACCTTTTGTCTATGCATGTCAGCCCGAAAATCGCTCAATTTCGTGATTTGTGTACAAAACAAGTGGAAATATCAGTTTTCAGAAAAAGAGGTTTATCATTGGTTATTTGGTCTTGTTAACCTTTTATATGTTTGTTTTGGGGTTCAAAATAGTTGAATTATAGTTAGAAATAATATAAACAACAAAAACAATAAAATACATTAGTTAAAAAAAACAAAGAAATACATTTATAAGAAATTATAAAAACAATAGAAAACATAAGGAAAAACCTGGCTCTTCCGAATTTTTTTGTCGTATTATTATTCCAAATGCTTTAAAGAATATATGTAGTGAAAACCAATGTTTAATTATGAAGAATATATGATTTATGGGTTAAAATATGAATTTTATGACCTTATTTGTATAAATTACCATAAATATGCAAATTAATGAATTAATTTTTTTTTTGAAATTACCATTGTATTCTATACACTTCACTTGTCATGCGTGCAGAGATCGGGGAGGCCATAATGCCCCCCCCCCCCCCCCCACCCCGGCCATAGGAAGACCTCAAATAGCCCGGCCTTTTTAGGGTTAAAATAAAAATTAAGATTGTCAAGCCATTAGAAAGGCGATCATCACAAGCTTTAATTTGATGCCTTGTTCTAAAATATTGGACAATATTTGGCAAAGATATGATTGTTTCAATTTTACTAATATAAGTCTTATACATTACATGTAAGTGAACTTATAATGCCCATTTCTCTATAACATGAATTACCGACAGGTGCAGGGTTTTGCTATATCTATCCAGTCACAAATATGTCCACTTTATTGAATAGCCTCTCCCATAGTTCACCAATAAACAAATCATTAATGAACATTACATGTCAATTAACAATTTGCTAAAATAAAATTTGTGGTCTTCTGACAATATCACTGCACCAGGAAGCTACTCTGTATTACTCTTCTTTCAGCCAAATGAGGCGGTTTGGATGAGCCTGGGACAAGCCCCCGTAGTCCTTGAAAAAATATGCCCCCCTTTTTTAATAGTCTCCCATAATTTACCAAACAATTTATTGAAATCAAATTTGTATTTTTAGGAAGACCGGTCTTCTGACTGTATCACTGCACCAGGAAGCGCCTCTGTATCACTCTTCTCTCTACCAGATGAGGCGGTTTGGACGAGCCTACAAGGTCCTGGACCACGCAACTGTGAAGAGGGACTTCCCCGAGCTAGACTTTCCTCCTGAAGCCCTGGTTTACATGGACTATGATGCAGGCATCTTGAGGGCTGACAGGGGTCTCAGAGCATTCCAGGTAATGCAATCAAGTAGGCCTTAGTCTTAAAGAGATTCTTAGTCTAACTCAGGAAATGTTTGATCACCCAAAAGTAAGCTTTTGGGTGATCAAACATTTCCTGAGTTAGACTTCAGCCCCCAAGACCCGGATCTTTATGGTCTATGACGAAGGTATCTTGAGGGCCGACAGGAGTCTCGGAGCATTCCAGGTAATGGTAGCAATCAGGCCTTCTCTGAGAAAAATTTGAAGGCTTCCTGCTATTCCCTGAACTAGACTCCCCCCCCCCCCCCCCCCCCCCCCTCACCCCCAGTTTTCATGGACTATGATGCAAGGGCCGACAGGAGTCACAGAGCATTCCAGGTAATACATGTAAGTGGTATCAAGGAAGCAAAGCTTCCTAATATTGGATGATCAAAATTTCCCTGAGCTAGCTAGTCTGTCCCACAGAGACTCTGATCTTCATGACTATGGTGCAGGCATCTTGAGACTTGAGACAGAGGGTCTCAAATCATTCCAGGTAATAGTATCAAGAAGCTTTTATAGTCTTGAAAGAGATTCTAAGGCTTCCTGCTCTTGGGTGATCGGAAATAGCATGAGATAGAAAAAAACAAACACTGTTTACCTAGTGAAAAAAACGAATATTGAGTTCATATTTTATCACCGAATACTGATGGCCTGCCGTAGATTTGTCGCAGTAATAATCGTCCGTTTGACGATATCCGCACCCGTGTATACAGACGGTACAGAATTTGCGCGCGCTCGGCTCAACAGTCGGGTACATCGACTCGTTGCGCTGCCCTGTCTATCGGGAAGGTTTCAGCCAATCCGCCGGCCCGGGTCCGTGATCGCATGGCCCGCCGGCCGGGCGTGTTCAGCTACGGCAATTGTACTTTTTACCAAAACCGTTGGGCAACGGTTTTGAGATGATGATTTTTAATGATAATTATCTTCATACTAAAGAGACATTTGAAAAAATCTAACCCTATTTTATTCTTCTCTTACCATAAGCTAAACAACACGGCAGAAGAGAAACGAGGAAGCTCCAAATAATTTTCGTGGAGTTAGACACTTTACTTGGATCACTTTAAATTCTACTTAGGATCTTTGTGAAACGCCCCCAAGACTTCTTGGACTATAATGCGGACATCTTGAGTGCAGACAGGGGTCTAGGAGTAGGCCTACTTGTAACCCATTGAGTGCTAGTCCTGAAGTTTCTTGGACTATGATCTCTGGTGAATGTATGTTGTACGAACATAAATTTGTCTTCAACAAGAAAACAGGTAATAAATAGGCAGCTGATCATGGTTCATAAAAAAATCTTCCCTCAATTTCCTGAGCATCAAGTCATTCTCGGACGGTCCTACTAATTAGCGCGAACAAGTGCAAAGTACTGCCAACAAGCGCGAACTATATAGCACTTATTTAGGTTTAGGGTTAGGGAACAAATGTAATGCGAACAAGCACGAACAGGATTTAACAAGTGTGAACAGGATTTCATATGCGAACAAATTTGTTTGCAGTAAATACTGTTCGCGCTTGTTCGCAGTAATTAGTAATTGCTGCGCTCAATTACTTATTACCAGTGCTGTAGTCGAGTCCATCCTATCCGAGTCCGAGTCCGAGTCCCTGGAGTCCGAGTCCGAGTCCGAGTCCGAGTCCGAGTCCAAGACCGAGTCCCGTACATCCGAGTCCCGAGTCCCGGACATTCGAGTCCGAGTCCCAACGGGAAAATCTTAAATTGCAATTCTTTTATGACACATCAGTTTCATTATGATAAATGCCTTACAGTGAACTCTTTATAACATAAATATTTGTCTGGTTCATTGTAAACCTCCATTTGTTAGAGAATTTATATATTTTAAGTTTCTCTTCTCAATACTACAACAGTAACAGTTACCTTTATTTGCAAACAGTCAATTTGCTGAAAAATAATCATTGTTGAAGTTAAGCATAAATTTTAGCAATTTTCTAATCCTTTTAAGATCACAATTTTTAGCAAAAAATATCAAATATCTGAACATTCACGTTTTGTGCCATAAACTGTCAGTTATGAACATTATTTTGATAACTACTGGACTCAAGAGGCTAAAAGCCTAACATGAATGATTTTGAAATTTGGCCCATTTTAAATATTATCATCAAATTACCACAAGTTATTACAATCATAGTATGTCAGTACTGGAGTATGTCTAGTGTATTTGTAAATATGTTCATTATTCGAAGGAGACGGCTAGTGTAAATAAAAAGAAAGATTCTAATTTAGGTAATCAACCATGGTTTGATAAGGAGTGTCATGATGCTCGCCAGGCCTATATGAATATTAAAAATAGGTGGAAAAGGAAGTTTAAATTTATTAGGAACTCTGTTATAAATAGGGATTCTCAGGATTATGAGGATGCTGGTAAGCGATATAAAAAATTATTGAGGTATAAGAAAAGGTTATTTTATAGAAATTTAAATAGGACATTGAGGTCTTTGCGCTCTGTTAATCCCAAGGAGTATTGGCAATTGTTAAAAGTTAATAAGAATAATTGTGGAGGAAAATATATAGATGTTTTATTGGTTGATTTTGAAAAGCATTTTAGTAAGTTGGGGAACAGAGAAGATGTTAATGACTCATTTGATGAAATGAGAGAGTTAGATATGTTGAGAAATGATGATAATTTAGATTTTCCTGTTACATTACAGGAGGTTGAGTTGATGATAAAGAAATTGAAAAATTCTAAGGCTTGTGGAATAGATAAAGTAAGAAATGAGTATCTTAAAAGTTGCTCAGTTGACATGCTTGAGGTGTTAGTACGTTTCTTAAATATTATATTACATGTAGATACTGGTGTTGTGCCAACAGAATGGTGTATTGGAATAATTATTCCTATATTTAAGAATAAAGGTGAGAATACAAATCCTGATAATTATCGAGGTATAACATTGCTTAGTTGTTTGGGCAAGCTTTTTACTTCAATTTTGAATAATAGAATTTCTACTTTGTTAGAAGATGGTCACTTGCTAGGTGAAGAACAAACTGGGTTTCGTCCAAAATATTCAACTCTTGATAATGTTTTTGTTTTGAAAAACATTATAGATTTTTATTTAATTAATAGAAAACGATTATATTGTGCCTTTGTAGACTTTAAGAAGGCTTTCGATTTAATTGATAGAATCTCTTTATGGTTTAAAATGTTGAAGATTGGTATACATGGTAAAATATTTAGAGTTATTAGAAACATATATGATTCAGCAAAATCGTGTATTTCTGTAAATGGAAAGATTTCGGATTTATTTAGTTGTAATGTAGGTGTTCGACAAGGTGAAAATTTATCCCCCCTTCTCTTTGCTATTTATTTGAATGATTTTCAAGAGTTTTTAAGGGACTCGTATAGTGGACTGCCGCTGTTAGATAGATTTATTTTAGACTCATTGAATTTTGAAGGGAACAATGGAAGTACTTTTAAGAGCCAGTATTCAACACTGTTATATGCTGATGATACAATAATAATGGCAGAAACTCCAAATGACTTACAAAAAGCCCTTGATGCATTGAATGATTATTGTGGTTTGTGGCATTTAACAGTTAATGTTAGTAAGACTAAGGTTATAATTTTCTCTCGTGGCAAAGTTAAAAGATTTCCAGAGTTTAGTCTTGCTGGAGAAAGAATTGAAGTTGTGGATGACTATGTTTATTTGGGAGTTATCTTTAATTATAATGGTACCTTTAAGAAGGCAATTTTAAAACAACTTAGTCAGGCAAGGAAAGCAATGTTTAGTATGTTAATTAGAGCCAAAAAATTACAGTTATCCATTGAAACACAGTGCCATTTGTTTGATCATTTGGTATTGCCAGTTTTATTGTATGGCTGTGAGATTTGGGGCTTTGAATGTATCGATAAGATAGAAGTCTTTCATAGGAAATTCTTAAGAATGATATTGCGTGTTAATAATTGTACACCAGACTGCATGGTGTATGGTGAAACTGGTCGGACTGTGATTTTGAATTATATTAAATGTAGAATGATTGGATTTTGGTTGAGATTAGTTAAAGGAAAACAGACTAAATACTCATACATTTTATATAGGATGATTTTGTACATGTTATTTGATGAGCAGAACTTATTAGGATACAAATCACAGTGGTTGGTATTTATTAAGAATTTACTTGATAAGTCAGGGTTAGGGAACATTTGGCTTACTCGAGGTGAAGGTCATAGTATTGATTGGGTTGTGTCGTCTCTAAAATGTAGATTAAGAGATATTTTTGCTCAGGAGTGGCAATCTACTACTTGGTCAAACCGTATTTGTACTAATTATAGAATATTTAAAATTAGTCTCAATTATGAACATTATTTGAATGTATTGCCTCAAAAAGATTTAATTTCCTTGTGTAAATTTAGATGTAGAACACACAATCTTCCGGTTAACAAGAGTAGATTTGATGTCACTGTAGTAGATGAAATGCAATGTTCTTTATGCTCCTTAAAAGGCATTGGTGATGAATATCACTATCTTTTTATTTGTCCATTTTTTGATAATGAAAGACAAATGTATTTACCAAAGAAACTGTATGATTGTACTCCGTGTGCTTTTTATATGAAATCACTTTTTAATACGCTTAATACTTGCCAGTTAAAGAAGTTAGCATATTTTGTTAGAGTTATTATGTCAAAATTTAGCTTGAAAACATATTCTGATGAGGATTGTCTCGTTAATGATATGAGAAATAGAGCACCAATATTGACACGAAGTGGCAGAAGGGTGAATTGCCCAGAAAGGCTGAATTTGTAGATATGTTTATGTTACATTGTTGTTGCATGTTTTGTTTTTGAATTGTTGTATATTGTTAAAAAAAAAAAAAGTTTGTACTCTCATACCCCGGAAGGGGGTCGATAGAGTAAATAAAATCTTACAAATGAATACTGATAAAGAGTAAAGGCATGATACTTCACATTTTAATAAATATTAATTAACAAATATTGAACATCGGGTTGCAATTAAAAAGGGGAATTTGACAACTATGGTTCATAATACAGGCTTGAAGTAAAAGTGCATCATTAACCCATTTGAGACTTGCCCAAAATATCTCTGGGGTATATGGTTGATGTTTTTTCTTTGTTGAACGATCAACAAACTCTCTATGGTCCGTATACCCAAACAGTATGACACGAGAAACTGAGTCATGATTGTTGAATATGAAGATGCAATTCGCAATGCAATGCAGTATGTCAATTGTTTGTTGTCGTTATTCGCACGCTGGTATAGCTAGCGGAAACCTAGCCAAGGATGCGTACACACCGCGGTACACAAGTGCATTTTACTGTAACGCTAAAGTCTATTCAGGCTTTCGTAAATTAATTCACGTTCTGGCCGTACTACTTGACCGTGTCTTACGTGTTCCAAAACATAAAACGACTAATCTCAACGTCTATTTAGGCATAGAATAGCTTGTTGAGGCGATGTTACGATCATTTTCCCTTTTCCAGAATGCCACTCAAGCGAGCAAGGTACTCTAGAACAACGGGTTTGTTTTTGCTTGCGCTGGGGTAATTTTATGAACTATAAATAATCGTGGGAAGACAGAAGAAATGCCGGTCTCGTTGCTGGTCTCGGCCCGATTTTCGCCCGAGTCACGAGTCACCATTGGTCGAGTCCGAGTCCGAGACCGAGTCTTTTTGGCTCGAGTCCGAGTCCGAGTCCGAGTCCCGAGAAATACGGACTCGAGACCGAGTCCGGACTCGAGTCCTACAGCACTGCTTATTACTGCAAACAAGTGCATGCTATGCGAATGGGAGATTTGTTCGCAGTAAATTGCATCGCACTTCTTCGCGCTTGTTCGCAGTAATTAGTAATTGCTGCGCTCAATTACTTATTACTGCAAACAAGTGCATGCTATGCGAATGGGAGATTTGTTCGCAGTAAATTGCTTCGCACTTCTTCGCGCTTGTTCGCAGTACCTCGCACTTGTTCGCGCTAATTAGTAGGACCCTTCTCGGAAGGTTACTATATTTGTGAAAAAAACATTAATTGCCAATATTCGTTCTCCCTTTTACATGTTTTGGTTGTTGTTGTTCTGATCTCTCTAGACCGAGTTTGTGAAGAGAGGAGGGGACCTGAGAGATGAGGAACCGGTCCAAGAGATAGTTCCTGGTCTTGTTGCTGCAGTTAGGACCAACAAGGGGACGTACCACGCCAAAAGCCTAATCCTAACTCCAGGCGGTTGGGCCTCAAAGCTACTTAGGCCTCTTGGTCTTGATCCACCATTGAAGGTGAGCGCTGGTTTGCCACTCATTTGGTTTGTATATTAACCCCTTGTCTACGGGAACCGGGTGGGTTGTGTACAAAGTCTATGGAGATTTTATAATATCCAAGGGAAAGGGTTAAAGGCTCTAGTGTATGTTGCACATAGCTGATGCTATTGTTACTTTATTAACAAGTTTGCGCAACTTTTCTTTTCAACTAGCAACTATTCCTCATGATATTAATATCATTGTTCATTATTAAAAGACACTAGTAGTGATAATGTTGCTTATATAATATATTACAGCAATGATGATGATGAAGATAGAGGTGGTGATGATGATGATATAGATGAAGATTATGATGGTGATGTTGTCTTTTACAGTTTTTCTATACCACTAGAACTATATGCAACAGTAATCCACACCAATGCCTTGCCAAGGATGGATGGGGAAAATAAAAATCAATGATACGTACATCTAATGTATTTCCAATAGTCATAAATTAGTGTCTTTTTTAAATGTTTACACTCAGGTTATCAGAATTAACGTTCCATACTGGCCAGAGAAGGAGAAAGATAGCATGAACAACATGCCCAATTTCATCGTCGAGTGTCCAGGTGGTCAACATATTTATGGACTGCAGTCGTTAGAATACCCGGGCTTAACCAAGGTGGGTATATACAAGTGGAGTATACCAGGGCTCGGCACTCGCGCTGGCCCGGGGCCAGTGAAATTGCACTTCGAGCCAGCAAAAATGTATAAAAGTTATATGTTGGTGGCCCATTTGGCAAGCAGATTTTCAACTGACATTGACAAAATTAGAAAAAGTCTTGTTTTCTTCCATGTCATACTTCATCTATAATCACAGGTTTGATCAGAAAAGAGTGATATTTTTTTATAGCAAAAAAGCTTACTCATGAAATAACATTTTCGGGCCACCAAAAAAGGGGAAGATATTATTTCAGTGGCCCAGGCGGGCCACTGAAATAATGTAAGTGTGGAGACCCGAGTATACTGTAGAATAATATAATCATGCTGGACATTATTTTAGCTTTAAAAGTGAAATAATAAAACCCATCTTAAACAAAATCATTTTTAAATGCCCTTTTTAGAAGTCAATTTGTTGCGTAGTCCATTATGTTTTCAGGTTGTCCGTTCATCCGTACGTATTTACTGTTCTCGTTATCATGTTATCTTAAGAACCGATTTATGTAGTACCATCAAACTTGGTACACATATGTTTATATCTTGAGGAACCAATTAACCCATTAGATTTTGGGGTCACGAGGTCAAAGGTCACAGAACTCATTGTATATATGCAAAAATGGCTTGTGATCGCAATCGCATTATCTCAAGAACCCATTGATAGAGTACCATCAAACTTAATACCTGTAGGTATCTTTCATTCTTTAACTTGAATTTAATATCATGTTGTTTGTATTTTTTCTTGGGTTTATTTTGTCAGGTAGTACACCATGGATAATTCAATATCATGTTGTTTGTATTTTTTCTTTGTTAACTGTGACAGGTTGCGTACCATGGAGGATTTGATTTTGTTGATCCCGATTACAGGGATGATGTTCCTGGGGGAAAGAAAGAAGAAGTGGAATTTCTCAAAACTGCCGTCTCCAGACACCTCCCTCGCCTTAAGAGTCAGCCCACAGTCATGGAAACCTGCATGTACACGGTATGAGATTTAAACTTAACAAAGCTAATATCTATAGACAGAGCTGTTGATGAAGAAGTATTGGACTCTGCCATTGTTGGCCACGCATGAACAAAGAGGGCGCTAGCCTACATAGCATTCTGATTGTGATTGACTTTATGAAAAATTGTACATAGTTATTAAATATTTCTTCTGCTCTAATGTGTGTTTTTATTTTGATATCCTTGCACTAGTGTCATTGTAAAGGGGTGCAAGTCCAAAAAAAGAAACTTTACTTCAGTTTTAAAACAACCACATGACATTTAATTGTCTTATTTTCTTTCCATGATCATGATCTTCTCTTGCACCAGTTTATTTTGTGGAAAGAGGGATTTATTCAAGTTCATTATTTGACAGGTTTACCACAGGCACAGACAATCATATGTTTTGTCAACAAGTGATGACTTTATCAGATGTATAATATATTGCTGCCATATAAGTCATATTGTGCTTGCTCAGTTGTGAATATTTCAGTTTCCATATATACATGTATATATATACAACGGACAAAGGCACAAATCAATGAATTGATTGGTTGGTCCAGTGAAATAGAGGTAAAAGCAATACAAGCATAATAATGCTTAAAAAGGAAAAAGAGCAAACCCGCTGGAATCCCATTTTCTTTGCTCTTTTTATGCCTCCGCAACGAAGTAGCCGGAGGCATTATGTTTTCGGGTTGTCCGTCCATACGTACGTACGTACGTCCGTACGTCCCGTTCTCGTGATCGCGTTCTCGTGATCTCAAGAACCGATTGACGGATTTTCACCAAACTTGGGTCATGTATGTATCTTGGGGAGCCAATGATCTGATTAGATTTTGGGGTTATGAGGTCAAAGGTCAAAGGTCACAGGGCTTATTATATATGCAAAAATAGCTCGTGATCGCGTTATCTCAAGAACGGATTGACGGATTTTCACCAAACTTGGGTCATGTATGTATCTTGAGGGGCTAATGATCTGATTAGATTTTGGGGTCATGAGGTCAAAGGTCAAAGGTCACAGAGCTCATTATATATGCAAAAATAGCTCGTGATCGCGTTATCTCAAGAACAGATTGACGGATTGTGACCAAACTTGGTACATGTATGTATCTTGGGAGGCCAATGATCTGATTAGATTTTGGGGTCATGAGGTCAAAGGTCAAAGGTCACAGAGCTCATTATATATGCAAAAATAGCTTGTGATCGCGTTATCTCAAGAACGGATTGACGGATTGTGACCAAACTTAGTACATGTATGTATCTTGGGGGGCCAATGATCTGATTAGATTTTGGGGTCATGAGGTCAAAGGTCAAAGGTCACAGAGCTCATTATATATGCAAAAATAGCTTGTGATCGCGTTATCTGAAGAACGGATTGACGGATTTTCACCAAACTTGGGTCATGTATGTATCTTGGGGGGCTAATGATCTGATTAGATTTTGGGGGTCATGAGGTCAAAGGTCACAGGGCTCATTATATGTAAAAGTAGCTTGAGATTGGAAATCTCAAGAACTGAATAGCGTCTTTTCGCTCTGCGACGGGAGTGCGGCTACGGGGGATTTAAATTAGCTTTGATCGTCCCCGTACTCTGGCTACCGTCGCGATCTATTTGCAGTTTCGCAATTCTGAATACGCGGGAGTTTCACTCGCTCCATTTATCATGCATGTTGTAAGCATACGGTATAGGCAGTACAAATCACAACATACTGTACTGTGCATGCAGCGCGTGTGTACGAATCAGTGCATGAAACACGTGAGGCAGCGACCCTCGCCGTCCAAGTGCCCTGATTGGCTGATCACGTACCCGCGTAGCGGCTCTACGCCCGACGTTAATTCGGCGAACTACCGTCCTAGGTTTGGCCGCTACGGGGAAATTTTCGCTCTGAGTGCGACCCCCCGCTAAGATTAGCGTTGTAGCCATAGTCCCGTCGCCGAGCGAAAAGACGCTATTATCAGGTTTCAATCCAACTTGTTACCTGAATGTATCTTAGGGAGCAATTGTAGTCATAATATTTTGGGGTCATGAGGGCAAAGGTCAAGGTCACTTATAGCTCATAATTGTGATACGTCAAGATCTAAAAGACAAGAGTACCATCAAAATTGAGTTGACAGAATTAATTCAGTGTACATGTTGATTTGGGCTTGATATAAATAAATTGCGTAATGGCGGAGGCATCATTTTCGACTGCGCGCAGTCGAAGATCCATCTAGTTCAGTCATATTATATTTCTGGTCAGTTTCTCTATATATGTTTGAATTAAAAAGAAAATACATGCAGTTTGCCCTCCCTCCTCCATGATTTAATAAAAAGCAATGAAAGCAAGTCTGCCGGAGTAAAACAAGAAAGAAACAGAGAGAGTGTGCCACCACCCAAAATAATTTGAAGAAGAAAAAAACATAAAAAACATAAGGGTAAAAAATATATATATATATTTTTTTTTTTTTTGGTCAAATTCAACCCAAATCACTTTGAGCTTGTACACTTCTCTTGTACCTTGTTTAGCTTATGGTAACAGATATTAAAAAAATAAATCAAAGTTTGAATTTTTTTCAGATATCTTATTTTGGAGATGTTTATGATTTATGAATGAAAAGCATTCCAGGTATGCTTTTCAATTGTAGTCAAAATCGATGATGGGCAGTAGGTGATTAAATCTGACATCAGTTTTCACTCTTTTTTCACTATTTCTACAGTGTTATTTGTCTATGAAACTATCACACATCATTTTCAAGAATCTTTCAATGATATTGGTATGTGATTAAAGGGATGCCTGTAAAGTGTCTAACTCCACGAAAGTTACTTGGAGCTTCCTCGTTTCTCTTCTACCGTGTTGTTTAGCTTATGGTATTAAGAGAAGAATAAAATAGGGTTAGATTTTTTCAAATGCCCCTTTAGTATGACGATATCTATCATTCAGCTCAAGAGCGTTAAAGGGATAGTTGAGTTCTGGTAAGGAGAGTACAGTTTTGGTGAAACTGAATTTTAGTAACCAAAACCTGCATCATTACATTACAAACTAATAACTAGAAAGGAACACAAAATTACAAATGACGTAGTAAAGATCTTTTTTTTTTATTTTTTTTTTATTGATTTTTATTTCTCCAAATTAACATAACATTTACAATTGAATAACATTTCAAATAGTAAAAGTTTACATTTCAAGTGTACAAATAAAGTGTAATTCACAAAAAATAAGCACAATGGAGGACTTAACAAAAGATTAAAAAAGAGGTAGACATGCTACTTCTCACAACCCCCCCCCCCCCCCCCCCCCCCGCCCCTGTGACATTCCATTAAAACAACAAAACAAGAATGTTTACCAAATACATCTGTAAATCAATATTTGTTTTAATATTACAAGCTCGAATTCTGCAATGCAAACACTTTATTTTCTTCCTTTCCTCTTCCTCTTGTTAATGCAAATGTAGTAATGCTACACATATAATATATATATAATCAAGCAACAAAAATATAATATAATTTATAAATTTATTATATTAAATATCATAAATGTAATGAATCTTACACAAATAACTGACATATAAATATAAGTATCATAAGTCTTGAGCCAGTGCTGTAGGACTCGAGCCCGGACTCGGACTCGAGACCGGTCTCGAGTCCGTATTTCTCCGGACTCGGACTCGGACTCGGACTCGAGCCTAAAGACTCGGTCTCGGACTCGGACTCGACCAATGGTGACTCGTGACTCGGGCGAAAATCGGGGCCGAGACCGCAACGAGACGCGCATTTTTTCCGTTTTCCCACGTTTATTTATAGTTCATAAAATTACCCAGCGCAAGCAAATACAAACCTGTTGTTCTAGCGCACCTTGCTCACTTGAGTGGCATTCTGGAAAATGATCGTAACATCGCCCTCAACAAGCTATTATATGCCTAACTAGACGTTGAGATTAGTCGTTTATGTTTAGGAACACGCAAGACCACGGTCAAGTATTTACGGCCAGACCGTGAATTAATTTACGAAAGCCTGAGCTGAAGCGACTAAGCAATACAGTAAACGCATGTGTGTACCACGGTACGTGTGTAAGTACAGTACGGTATCCGGCTATGCGCTAGGCTACCGCGCACGCTAGCTATACCAGCGGCAGCGCGCGTATGACGAATAACGAAAAAAAAACAAAAAAACAATCGACATACTGACTGATGTTTGCATTGCATCTTCAATCAACCAGGTCATTCACAATCATGTCTTTAGTTTCTCGTGTCATACTGTTTGGGTATATGGACCATAGAGAGTTTGTTGATCGTTCAACAAAGAAAAAACATCAAGCAAAATGTAAATTTTGCAGAACGCACACGACCATTACAATTATACTCACAACATATTTGTTATTCATTTTGTTAAAATAAATGTTGAAGTAGCATCCCTTTCTGTTTATCAGTTATAATATCTTACTCCAGTACTGACATACTCTGATTGTAATAACTTGTGTTAATTCCATGAAAATGTCTACAATGGGCCAAATTTTAAAATCATTTTAGGCTTTTAGCCTCATGGGTCCAGTAGTTATCAAATGTTCATAACTGACAGTTTTATGGCACAAAACGTGAATTTTCAGATATTTTATATTTTATGCTGAAAATTGTGATCTTAAAGGGATAAGAAAATTGCTGAAATTTATGCTTAAAGGGGTAGTTTAGTTTGGTAGAGAGGGGCCTCTGCACATCACAATTTTGTTGTGAGGTAATGAAAAACTGAGTGTCGAATTTGAGAGAACATGCAATTTTAATGGCAGAATAAACTTTATTTGGTCAAAATCGACCCAGAAACGGCTGAAATATCAATAAATATATCTGATCTTATAATTATTTGGGGCCCAAATAATTAGATGATTTTTAGAAAAAAATTTAAAAATGCTTTGCACTTTTTCAAAATTTTCAAAAAGCGTTTTTTAAATAGTTGTTGATGATCTCGCTATTTAATCATTATATCAATAAAACATCACATGCATAATTTTGTATGAAAAAATGTTGAAACCAATGCCTTTTTAAAAGCGCCCTCTTGTGTTTTAATGACTCTTTTTTTAATGATAACAGGCTTTTTACTTAGTCGTTTGTAATTTTGTATACCTTTCGAGCATGGTGGAGTAATAACTATTAGTTTATAATGTTCTAGTGCAGGTTTTGGCTACTAAAGGTTCAGCCTTACCAAACCTTAACTACCCCTTTAACTTTAACATGATTATTTTTCAGCAACTTGACTGTTTGCACATAAAGTTATATTCCCATTAATCCATTTGACAGTGAATTACCTTAATAGGAAAAGATATTGCAGCAGTTCCTTATCACTGTATTTTGGTGGGAAATTTAGGGTGAAAACAAATAAACTAATTCTTGTCCGGCGTCATTTTTTCATTAAATTTTGTTTAATTGAATTTGTCTCCATACTCTGTAATTATAACCCTTTGACATTGCCCAAAATCATTTCTGCAGATAACCCTTTGTCATTTCTTTGATGGTGTCTATTATGAAGATACTGTTTGTAGTAAGAAGAGTTAAAATATATAAATTCTCTGACAAGTTTACAATGAACCAGACAACTATTTATGTTATAAAGAGTTCACTGTAAGGCATTTATCATAATGAAACTAATGTGTTATAAAAAGAATTGCAAATTAAGATTTTCCCCTTGGGACTCGGACTCGGACTCGGACTCGGATGTCCGGGACTCGGGACTCGAGGTCCGGGACTCGGACTCGGACTCGGACTCGCGGACTCGGACTCGGACAGGGTGGACTCGACTACAGCACTGTCTTGAGCAGACATAATAAACAGTGCATTCAATACAAAAGCATTCAATACAAAACAAAAAAAGATACTTAAAAAACGAATGTTATCATTCAAAAAGAGCTGTTAAAACGTAAGAGGGCGCTCTCTAAACACTCATCGGTTTCAACCATTTTGAATAAAATATTGTGCATGTGATGCTTTGTTGAAATAGTGATTAGATAGAGAAATAACCAACAACTATTTAAATACCTATTTTGTAACTTTTTGAAAAGAGGAAGCATTTTTTTGAATTTTTAACGGCTGGTTCAAAATTCTCTAATAAACCTGGGGCCCCAGGTTTATTACAAATTGTTATATTTATGGATATTTCAGCCGTCTCTGAACCGATTTTGATCAAACAAAGATGATTTTATTATTTAAATATTATGCTCTTTCAAATTTTACACTCAGTTTTTCATTACCTCACAAAAAAAAAAAAGTAGTAGCGCCCTCTCTACCAAAACTCAACTATCCCTTTAATGAACGGTCATAAACCTCATAAACGTCATACAGTAATTCGTTGTAAAAGCTGATGCATATTTTCGCTTTTTTAACCAAAGGGAGCAGTGTTCTTTTTCAATGAAACTTTCACACATCATTCGGACATATCTTACAATGATATTGGTACAGGATTGAAGTCTCCGGCAATATCTGACATTTTACAGGTGCACCTTTAAAGTTACATTTATATCACTTAAAAATATATTAAAGTAAGAAATTGATGGTCAATTTTTAGCTCATCCGGCCCGAAGGGCCCGATGAGCTTATGCCATGGCGTTGCGTCCGGCGTCCGTCCGTCCGTCCTTCCGTCCGTCCGTCCTTCCGTCCGTCCGTCCGTCCGTCCGTCCACAATTTTCAAAATGCTTCTTCTTCGTTATTTTTCAACCGATTTTGATTCTGATTGTTTCATAAGATAGGGCTAGGAGGGGGATTTAAAACTTCTACACAGAATCGTGAAATTCATTATATATGCTAATTTATGCAAATTTATTCGAAATCACAAAAAATGCTTCTTCTCCTTCATTTCTTGACCGATTTTGATTTGGTTTGCTTTATCTGGTAGAGCTAACTTTGGTACACTAAACTTCTACACAGAATTTTGAAATTTTTCTCCATTAATTAATTATGGTAATTTATGCAAATTTATTCCAAAAATCACAAAAAATGCTTCTTCTCCTTCATTTCTCGACCGATTTTGATTTGGTTTGCTTTATCTGGTAGAGCTAACTTTGGTACACTAAACTTCTACACAGAATTTTGAAATTTTTCTCCATTAATTAATTATGGTAATTTATGCAAATTTATTCCAGAAATCACAAAAAATGCTTCTTCTCCTTCATTTCTCGACCGATTTTCATTCTGTTTGGTTTATCTAATAAGGGCTAGGTTTCATAAGATAGGGCTAAGAGTTTTCAAACTTCTATACAGATTCATGAAATTCATTATCTATGGTAATTTATGCAAATTATTCGAAATCACAAAAAATGCTTCTTCTTCATTTCTCGACCGATTTTGATTTGGTTTGCTTTATCTGGTAGAGCTAACTTTGGTACACTAAACTTCTACACAGAATTTTGAAAATTTTCTCCATTCATTAATTATGGTAAATTTTTTATTTTTTAATTTTTTTAATTTTTTTAAATTTGATTTTTATTTATTTTTCTATTTTTATTTTTATTTTTTTTTATTTAATTTTATTTTTTGTTTGTTTGTTTGTTTGTTTTGTTTGTTTTTGTTTTTTATTTTATTTATTTTTATTTTTATTTTTATTTTTTTTAATTTATTTTTCTATTTTTAAATTTTTTCCCATGTCCCTTCCAGGGCATCAAATTTTTATTTTTTGACCAGTTGAAAAGTGTACCACATGAAATTTGCGATATTTGATGTTGCGAGATGGCGGATGAGCGCTACGTCATTGACGTTCTGGTTAAAATGTACCAATCGTGTTCTTATTGTCTCCCTTGCATAATGTAGTGCACACCTGATGATGAATTTATCGTTGACCGCCATCCCGTCTACCCCAACATCATCGTCTGCTGTGGTTGTTCAGGTGAGGCACGTAGGCGTATGAGACTGGGGGAGGGGAAGAGAGGGCTTGGGGAGGCTCCAGCTCCCCCGATAAATTTGAACGCGGCAATATTCAGGGAAAATGCACCTCATCAAATTATGGCAAAGCCATGTCATTTTCAAGCGGAAGCAATTATATACTCTTATATACTTGTGTCATATTTGGGCAAAACGATGCATGTTTGGACAAAAGTCATGCCATTTTTTGCTGAAATCATACCATTTTTGGATAGCTGCTTGAATTGCAAGAGCTTTTCAGGTGAGAGCAACAGACCTCAGCCCCACCCCCCCCCCCCCCCCCCCCCCGGCAAAGATTTGCCCCTTTGCCCATAATGAGGCATACATTTATTATTGTTACATATTCAATTCATGATATTTCTCACTACTACCTTTTGGCCATGATGCTAAGAACTGCCATCTAGTTAGTTTCTAGTTAGGGTGTTTTTTTTTGCTGCACGCACTGAGTGTAACAAGCTTTAAATATTTTACTCCAGTTTTCCTGTACTGAATCAGTGCATAGTGACAGATACCATACTTTTTACTAGCCAAATAACTACAGTGGAACCGTGTTATAAAGAGGTCGGATATAACAAAACCCTCTTTAATATAACAAGGTAATTTTGCTGGTCCCAGCTCTATATATTTCTTTGTTTTTTTACCCTGATATAATGAGAAACCTGATATAACATGGTAATTTTCATGGTCCCAAGGACCTCGTTATAACGAGGTTCCACTGTTATTGGCAATGATCGGTATTTTTTAAAAACTAGTCGGTATAATTAAAAATATGTATTCACATTATATTTGTTTATACATTTCCTCAATTCACAGAAATTATTTTCATTCTTTATTCATGCATACACAAAATGTAGTGTTACATACATTTGCATTAATTACTTTATCCCTGCATATTTTTCATCAGGTCACGGATACAAGCTGGCGCCCCCTATAGGTAAGATCCTATGCAGCCTAGCCTTGGGGAAGCAGCCTCACATCGACATCAGCGCATTGAGCTTCAGACGATTCAAGAACTCGGCGATGATCAGCTCTGCAAAGTTGTAGGCGCTCAACTCTAAAAAGGCCAGGATTAATAGTTTTGTGGTCTTTCTTCCGCATGGAGAGGAGGGGGGGGGGGGGGGGGGGGGGGTGGGGGGGGGGGGGGGGGGGGGGGGGGGGAGGGGGCATTATAGCCCCTCACCTTCAGAGCCGAACCATGACTAGTTCTAGTATTTCCGTGACCTGCCCTGTGCAGGGTTTGATTGCTAATATTTTGTATAGAAAGATTGTGAATCGAAAAATATTACATTAATTGTTTTTTTGGAAACATGGTATACCAGTTTCCAGTGAGGTCTCTTCACTGACCTTTGGTACCCTAGGTTTCCACATTCAGCGCTATTATTAAACTGAAAAACAAAATAACCAAAATACCATATTCTTCACTAGTCGTGGCACACAAATTACTTGGATATAAACATGAAAGTTTATGCTATCTCTATTGGCATTTGTCTTCCCTTATATTCACACTATTAAAATCATTCATTGTGATTTTAGTAAAGCAAAGAAGTAAGCCGAGTTCTTTGCAAGATTTGCATTCAAAGTTTCAAACTTGTAATGCCTCCGCAACGAGTAGCCGGAGGCATTGGCCTGTATTCACAAAGGAGGTTTGTACAAACCATGGTTCAAACCAAGGTTTACATCTATGGAATGCCAATTTTAAACTGATGGAGAGAGAATGTAAATTCCTTACTTGTTAACAATGTTGATGGTACACATTCTCTCTCCATCACTTTACAATTGGCATTCTATAGATGTAAACCTCGGTTTGAACCATGGTTTGTACAAACCTCCTTTGTGAATACGGGCCATTATGTTTTCGGGTTGTCCGTCCGTTCGTACGTACATACGTCCGTCCATACGTCCGTCCGTACGTATGTACGTCCCGTTCTCATGATCGCGTTATCTCAAGAACCGATTGATGGATTCTCACCAAACTTAGTTCATGTATGAATCTTGGGGTGCCAATGAACTGATTAGATTTTGGGGTCATGAGGTCAAAGGTCAAGGTCACAGGGCTTATTATATATGCAAAAATAGCTCGTGATCGCGTTATCTCAAGAACCGATTGATGGATTTTCACCAAACGTACATGTAGTTCATGTATGAATCTTGGGGTGCCAATGAAATGATTAGATTTTGGGTCCATGCGGTCAAATGTCACAGGGCTCATTATATGCAAAAATAGCTATTGATCGCGTTATCTCAAGAAGTGATTAATGAATTCGCACCATACTTGGTACATGTATGTTTCTTGAGGAGCTGAATAACTGATTAGATTTCGGGTCATGAGGTCAAAGGTCATAAGGCTCGATATATATATATATATATATGCTAAATTAGCTTGTAATTGCAAAATCAAAAATCAAAATCAGATTTCAATAAAACTTGGTACCTGAATGTATCTCGGGATGCCATTGTAGCCATCAGATGTTGGGGTCATGGGGGCAAAGGTCACAGGACTCATGCTAAAATAGCTTGTAATTGCAATATCTCAAGAACCAGTTCACGAATAACCATCAAACTTGGTACCTATGTGTATCTTGGGGTGCCAAGAGATTGATAAGATTTTGGGGTCATTAGTCAAAAGGTCAAGGTCACGGCTCATATATATGGAAAAATAGCTC
Organism: Echinarachnius parma; assembly: GCA_037951105.1. Lineage (NCBI taxonomy): Eukaryota > Metazoa > Echinodermata > Echinoidea > Clypeasteroida > Echinarachniidae > Echinarachnius > Echinarachnius parma. The sequence goes on from JBAMJV010009291.1 coordinate 25,338, forward strand.
ATAATTGTGATATATCAGATCAGGTATACAGATTACTATGAAAATTGAGTTGACAAATTTGGTGCATGTTAATTTGGGCTTATACAATGCCTATAAACCGCGCAATGGCGGAGGCATCATTTTCGACTGCGCGCAGTCGAAGATCCATGATCTAGTTTAAAATGGGTTTTTTTTTGCCGAGGGTTAGGGTTAGGGAAGCATGGATCTCCACATGAACCCTTTTAAGTACACATTACGTTTCACTAAGTTAGCCGTGATCTCCACCACGGTGGAAATCAACTCAACCATTTTAATAGCTTTCGTCAACATTCCATGCCCTGTTAACTGCCTCCCCGAGAGCTAGTGGTATTATAGAGATAATCTCCTCCGGTTACACGCAGTAAACCGATAAGAACGGTGTAAACGGTGATAAAATTCTACTAGAGGCACGAATCTCTCAACCTCTCCTCAGGCCTGAGAAGCGGTTATTTTCTAACTTGGGTGAAACGTAATGAGGTATTAGAGAGTATTCTACTACATCCATCATCATTAAAAAAAAGTTATGATATATTCTGTAAAATTTGTAACAGTACTATTGATAAATAAGTCATGTTTGAGATGCGTTTCAGGAAAAATTGTGCGCTTTTGCTTTGTAAAATATCTGTCCAGTTGATATGCTTCGTAATTTTTGTTTTTATTATATGTTATATCTGATTAAAGGTGTAACATAATATTGCTTGCCTAATCTAACAACAATGAATACTGAAATAATTATTTTACATGTATAAAAAAATGTATTTGAAAAATTGCTGAAGAGAATAGTTTATCGGACAAAAAAATATGCATAAATTTGAATACATTAAATATTGAAATGGTCTATACATGTATAATTCTCTGGTAATGAGAGGACTCTGAAGTACATTTATGCTGGTTTGTTACTGTAAGAAGTAGATTTGATTATTAAAAGGGAAAGAAACTGTATTGCTAAACTTGACTGAGTGGCTAAAAACTTGGATGTTATTACAAACTTTTTTTTATCATGAATGAAAAAGGGAAATCTTAATGTCTGAAATCTTAAATCTTAAATTCATAAGCATGTTATCATTTTATTTACAAACAGTCATTGTTTTTAAGGGTGTATTTAGACATCTAGAAGACTCAATTCTTTACTCCAAAAATTGTTAATATGATTTTTTTTTTTCTGGAAATAAATATAAACAGGTTATCAGAGTTAAAATTAAAAAACACTTTCTAGTGTGGTATATATGTATTTTTTTATTAATGCAATTTCATTTTAGTGAAGTCCTGAATAAAACTCAACATTACTGATGGCTTCCAGTATATGTGTTTTGAAATAATTTACTACGATTTGCATGTATAGAATCAGTGTGATAAATTAATTTGTATATTGTGTAAAATTACAACTTCTCTTATTGTTCCTATTTAATAGGAAATATTATTTAATTTTACCATTTCCTCGAATCTCAAATCTGTCAAAAGACAATATACTTTTATGTCTTTCTCTGGTGCAATTATGATATTGTGATGTAATTTGATTACTTTTAATTATCTGTTTCTTTTGGTCTACATATCCATTGATCTTATAAAGATCAGTTCTTTTTTATCTTAACCTAATTGAGATTGGTTTACTACCGTATATAACAAGGTAGGTTTTAGGTAGACCGAAAAATCAGTCTATATTCCTAGGGGTATAGGTCCACTGAGACTGTGTCTTGTTTCCTTTATCATTTTACACTATCTTATTCTCTCTCCGTATGACGTCATAATATTAAAGGAACCCCTCCAGAGCGAGATGGATTTTTCTGTCTAGGTTTTAGGTTACTACATTAGTCTGAAGAATTTCCATCTTCAAGCCCTCATCATTTGTGTACGTAGGCACGAATGGAAAGAGGAAGAATGTTTTTAAGATCATATTTACTTACAAGAGTTTTATATTTGTATTGTATTCTGCATTATAGTGTTCAGAAATTAATAAACACAAATTATTTTTGAATCAAAAGACTGTGAAATGATGCCTATAATTGTGAGACTGCCTATAGACCAATCCGGTTTCAAGTCTACGTCTGCCATAACTGGGGGGCTTCAAGCATGTCTAGCATGCTGAACAAAGACACTGATTGTTTAGGAGATAATAGTACACCTGACATGTTTCATAACAGTTAAAACTAAGTCCCTTTTAAAGGAGGGAGAGAGAGAAAAGGGATCGATGACATAATTCCCCTCCTTGGTTGACATTTGGCAGCGGCATGGCTTGGATATGTTAGACCCACCTCCAGTTAAAACTCCTTTATTATACCAAATCAAGTACCAAGTACTATTGTTGGCGGCACGCCAATTCATGTGGTAAAGATCGGGCCGCTTTGTGTTATCGCCATGGGCCCGAGGCCCCCCCCCCCCCCCCCCATGCCCCATGTTTATTTAATATTGTACAAAGAATATAATCTATAATGGTGCACCATAAAAACCTTCATCCTAATAATTAATGTACTGCGATGAAAAATTCTTTCAATATGTGTAGATATATACAATGACAACTGGTATTGATTATATTGTTCATAATTGTGATTATATTTCAGTGCATAATAAATGATATTTTAAAATGTCTAATCAATCTAAAAAAACAACAGCCATCAATCAATGAAGTATAAATACGAATATTTAAGCACTTTTAGCCCGAGATATTCAAATGTAACATACTACTAACTATACTAACTTATATATATAATCAAATGAACAATACAATTATTTTCAAATGCATGTTTACCTTACTTGGTACTCACCATAAACTGTAATGATTAATTATATTACACTAAAAGAAAGATAAACATATCTATAAAAACAAATTGTATTCCTCCAAACATATATACATAAAAAATAGTCAACAATTGCAATAAACTAATATATATAATCAAATGAACAATACAAATATTTTAAATGCATGTTTACAATAAACTGTAATAATAATTAAATATATTACACTAAAAGAAAGATAAACATACCTATTAAAAACAAAATGGAGGTTATTTTCTAATAAAATGATGTAACCTTGCTACATCCCTCACCCTACTCCCATTCATCCAGCCGCATCCAGCCCAAAGGGGCCCAATCACACTAATTTTCAGTGCACGTGCACACACATACACACACACACACACACACACACACACACACACACACATACACAAACACACACGCTATGCAAACAAACACGCACACACTGTAGCATGTCTACACTAATTTGGGGGAGGGTATAGAGAAATATTGAAATTGGTGTTTAAAATATCACTTTAGAGTACATGTGCAGTTATCATTATTATTTTTATTATTCATTTTATAAAGATTTAAAGGGATAGTTGAGTTCTGGTAGAGAGAGTACAGTTTTAGTCAAACTAAATTATAGTAACCAAAACCTGCACCATTACATTACAAACTACTAATTATAACTCCACCATGCTCAAAAGGAATACAACAATTACAAACGACTAAGTAAAAAGCCTGCTATCATTCAAAAAGAGCTGTTTAAACTTAAGAGGGCGCTTTCAAAAAATGCATTTGTTTAAACCATTTTAAATAAAATATTGTGCATGTGATGTTTGGTTGAAATAGTGATTAGATAGAGAGATAATCAACAACTATCTAAAAACCTCTTTTGAACATTTTTGAAAAGAGGAAGCATTTTAAAACAAATTTTAACGGCTGGTTCAAAATTATCGAATACTTGTGGGGCCCCATCACATTTATTACAAATGTTTATGGATATGGGAATGTGGTTCCTTCACCTGGCTGGAATACTCCCCAGGGAGTGGAAATCGTGCACTTTGTGTGCAAGAATGATTGAAGTGTATCCGTTGACCTGGGTGATGATAGCGCTGAGAGGCTCACTGCAATTTGCGCTCTATATATCTATTATTATATTTATATTAGTTATTGACCAAAACTGTAGCCTTTAAGTTTTAGCCTATGATCGTTGTTCAATTTGAATGAACGCCCAAGACCAAACTAGCCAACAAAATAACAACAATAAAAACAACAACAACAGTACAGGGGCGTCGATCCGTTTTTGCGATTGGGGGGGAGAAATTTGATTTTTTTTTTTTTTCCAGAGTGACCACTGAGAGAGCTCAAAGCCCCACATTGGCATGCCCGAAAGTTTTATTATGCGCTCATTGAAAGTGTCTTGATAGCTCGAAGACCTGACTTTGGGGGCACCCACATTTGGGGACAATAATGGGGGTCCAGGGGGCGGAGCCCCCGGAAGCTTTTAGATTTCAGACAATTGCAACTCCTATCATGTGTGTTAAAATTGTATAAATTAGTGAACCTATACTCGTAGCGTATTTTTAAAGGGCATAGCGAGGAAAAGATTGAGCCTTGCATGAGATGGATCCACGTGATCCTGTATACTATAGAGCCATCGATATAGTCTAGGGCATTGAGCTCCCATGAAACTAAGCCTGGCGTCAACAACTTCTCAAAAGTGGAGGGGAGACATTGCGAGGAAGCGAAGCGACCGAGCGGGGGAGGGTGTGGGAGGGGGTGTCCCCCTCCCACAATAGGGAGCTTTTGTATTTTGGGGCGTGAAATTGTGCGATTTGGTGCACACCCGAGACAGAAATTTCACGTAATATGAAGCATATAAGTATGGAACCAAACATACATAACGACAAAGAGAGGGCGACAACCTCCTCCACTTTCAAATGTGGGGGGACATGATATTCTAATTTGATTTGCGTTCAGCGCATATGGACCGAATTGACTGAAATATTTATTATTTAAGATTATTTTATTTTCTGTGACGGTGTGTATAGATGAGGGTTTAATAAACTTTGTTTCAGGTGTGCGTTTGAGAAATTACACTGCCCAACACATTTCGAAAGGTGAGTTCCCGTAACCGAAATGAAACTTGCAATATGAGAAACTGGGTATGCGCGCGAAGCGCGCGGCAAAAAAGAGATTTACAGTCCTTTTCAAACTAAAAAACAGCTATTTGGAAGATTAATTATTGATAAATGTGTCTTTCCCCTCTTTGGCATTATATCACTCGATTTTTTTCTTCCTCATTTTCGGAATTATTGGGGGGGCGAAACGATATGTTCGCCCCCCCCAATATTTTCATTGGGGGGGCGACCGCCCCCCCTGCCCCCCAGGATCGACGCCCCTGCAACAGCAACAACAACTTCCTCAACCTCCCTAGCTAGCTAGCCTCCTTGCTGCAAATGTACGGTGAAAAAATAAACATGTTCCCATATCCCCCGGCGGCGGCGCGGACCCGTTGCAAAATCGATTTGGGGATTGGGATTCCCCGTTCTCATAGCAATTTGCGCGCGCGCGCACTAGCGCCTAGCTAGTCCCACAAACGGCAATTTTCGTATCGACATCGGGGTATCAGCTCTGCTGGCAGCGAACTGGGAGAGAATTGCAAGTTTATATTAGTTTAAAATCGCGATTGTCCAACGGTTAACCAGTGAGCTGGTACCTAAACGGGTTAACTACACTCCGGTAGATGCTGCACATGTAACAACGTTTATAAGGCAAAAGTCCGAGCTGGAAAATAGCATATAGGGCCCGACTCGTTCGTGAATACACATACCATATACCAGGGCGTATGCATGCAATGCGCATGCCATCCAGCTAATAACCAGATAGGAGGATTCTGTAGGAGGCAGCGGGGCATCCCCATTGGAACATGTGCATATGTGGAGACTACTGTGGCCGAGGCATCCCTTCAGTGCAGTATACATGTGGAGACTAGTAGTAGTAGTATAGACAGTACACAGTCGAGGGGGAACCAAGACGAAGTCACTCTCTGTGACTGTGTCTGTGAGACTGTTTCACTAGTCTAGTCTAGACTAAGTGTAGTCTAGTGATCTCTGTGAACTCTGACTGAGTCTGATTTGATTGTTTAATTAAGGGAAAATACTACTCCGCCTTGGCTTTGGCTTTGCTTTGCCATTTGAAGCACTGGAGTGATTTGACCATTTTGATTTACATTGCAGATGTGCGTCAAAGTCCACGGTATTCGCCGCAACTTGTAACTCCCCGAAAATCGTAAGTATTCCTGAAATACTGATTTAGCACCTGTGGCAGTGGTAAAAACTATTTTTAAAAACACATTCTTGATTAAAAAAATCAAATTAAAAAGTAAAATTTGAAAGGCATTTGAAATCTGTCATGCAAGGTGCAAATTAATTGATAAGTAGAGTGATCATAAATATAAATGAAATAGTTAATTAAGTTGTACCGGTACATCTTCCAATACTATTTCTAAAATAAAGCTTAGAGTTAGACTTAGTGGGATAACTTATTAATTAATTATAATGTCCTGTATTTAAAAAAATATATATATATACAATTTTGTATCCAGGACCAGGTGAAGATCATTTTCTTTGATGTTCAGAATAAAGGTCCACAATATTGAGACAGAGGTAGACTAAAGTAAAAGAACGCAAACGAGTCTAGACACTAACTATAGAGCAAGAAAAACAAGTGCAATAGCCAATAGTTAGACAATAGGTCAATCTATTGCCTGGTCTATACAATTGGTTTAACCCAGCAGCAGCTGTTCTTATTATAGCCCCTAGACTTGGAGGAGTTGGGGTATTCCGAAATATAATTATGATTATGGCATTGATATTTATTTAAAATACCCCAAAAGGCCATATATATGGGTAATTATTTCTGACTACCTACTTAAATTCTGCTAGCTGTTCGACACTAAATTTTGTTTGTTTTCTTCTTATTCTTCTTATCTGCCAGGTCGATGTCGGAGCTAGGAGCGGAACAGATTTCTCCCAGTGACAATGAGAGTTCCAACCTAAGCAGAGGCCTTGAGCCTCTGTCCCCTCGTCCATCGAGATCATTGTGATGATGATTTTTTGAACCTCCCAAACATACCTGTGGCTGTTTGTGTATCCAGGAATTTACAAAGTCAGAATTTAAAATAATATCTCTGAGAGCTCTTGATGCTACTTCACTTCAGCATCTTCTTCAGAGTACTCCCTGCCATCCCAGCATGGGGCTATAGTTCCAACTGTAGGAACTTTTAATTGATTATTTGAGTCTCAATTCCTCCGTACATTGATAGATCCTGTTCCTCACACCTAGTCCCTCTCTCTTCTGATAATAATTACCCCTGATAAAGTGGTAGTTCCCTTGTATTCCCACACTACCCTTATCCTGTTCCCGCCAACCCCACCAACTGTCTGTCCCGACCTCCTGGAATCGCTGCAGCCACAGGTACACTTTTATCCGGTCCTTGGAAGGAAGCATGTTGTCGACAGAGCCGCTTCTTAGAATGGCAATTCATTGGATCCTGTAAACCCGAATAGGAAATAGCCGTGTCTCTCCCGTTTGAAATCTGAGCTAGTACCCAGCGTGCAGTGTGGCGGAGCTCCAGTCTAGTCGGGATGGCCAGTCAAGGGATACGAAGCACAAAGACGTACATCTGGTACCTGAAAGATGTGCTCGGGACCGGGGCCACGAGTTCTGTCTACCTTGGACGTCACAAGGTAAATGTCACTCACTCACTCGTGTGGTATGAAAGTCACCGTTGTAATAAACTTTTACAAATCATTAATTGATTCATTCAGGATTCATTACGGATTAATAAAATAATAAAAATTATATTCCTTTTTTCTTTTTTTTTAACCTAGCTTTTTGTAATTTGGATATCTTCAAACTTGATTGCCTTTCATTTTTCTACTACTTGCTACTAGTTTTATTTTATTTTATTTCATTATAGTTTAGTGTTAGTTTTTAGTTTTCAGTTAAATAGTTTATTTGATTGCTGATTCTGCAACCAATTATAAAGAGCAATTAACACCAAATTTACATTGAAGAAAATTTGAAGTGGCCACAGCATGTAACATGCAACTTCAATGGTTCAACCTCCTTGAAAAGTGACAGAATAATCAGCAAGTTGATTGTGCTGGCTACCCAGGAAGAAGAAGAAGACTATGATTGCAAATATGCCAAAATTGTTGCACGGTGTTGTGCAAACAATCAAATATATTCATTGAAAAGTGATGCACTTGTTAAGATGACCTTGAAGTCATTATCAAGGTTGTTTGCTTTGCTATTAGCTCTGCTATTGTGTATTTTTAGTAAATGTGCCAAATCATGCAATCATGTGTAATATCTGTCATGTTACAAATCATTTATGCTCGCCTGAGTTACTAGATATTTCAATGAAATTCACTTAGCTGTTAAATGTATATATGCAGCAGTTAAACAATATCCATCAAAGACTTTTAGGAACATTGATTTAGTTCTGCAGGGAACATAAGAAAATATAAAAGTCTGAACAATACCGACATGATATGGGCCACATTTAAAGAGGACGAGGTCAGATAGTAGGGAATAACTAGAATTACGCGTAAATAGAATAGGCGCACTCGCAAATGTTTGGCGCGTACGGAACCATGAAATAATAATGGTTCCGTAAGTGGTGGTAATTAATTGCATTGTTTATGAATTACAGTAACCCTTTGCAAAATGTTGGGTATCTATTTGATATCACAAAACGGTACCAAAACATAAAATTATGTGTTGTTCTTTGCCTGGTGGTCCCCTTTAAGCCCTCTGATTGGGATCCCAAGACTGGTCATCATCATCAGCCTCCCACCCCCGATTGTTCCATCCACAGGCTTGCAGGGGTGCCTCCCCACCACACTAATAAGGTCCTCCCTCCCTTTAAAAGCTTTTCATTCAGCTGGCCAAAATGACACATCGGATAGAATCCCATAATGTATTTACAAGTTGTCCTAGATCCTAATTCATTTTTAAAGCGGCCAAATACAAGTGTTTCTAATGGCCAAATGGCATTTCTTGTGCCCATCGTTATTGTGTAACTGTATTGTACCAATTTTGAAAAGGTCTTCTATTTAATACGGTAGACAAATTCCAAGTGAACATTGCATTATTTTGGTATTCCAATGCATACATTATGTTATATACACTGTTTGAATCAGGGTTTTAACTTTTAAAGAGTATTCAATTTGGAACAAGATTGCTAAAAACATTATTGTAATGTACATGACAAAAGTGATTTTTTTTGTTTTGCTCTCCAAGACCAACATTAATTAAGTTTAACCCATTTATAACTTGGTATCGGTGACTGGTCCTACCCGGATATCTCAGTGAAAGTGAAAGTAATTTTCATGAAAAATAAAAATAGAATACAACTGCAAAAGAAATCAACAATAAAAAGTGAAACTGCATCTGATCTGATGCCAGAGAAGTATTTAAAGTATAAATTGAGATACCTACTATAAATACATATGACAAACTATTTCTGTCTCAATTAATTAACCATTTAAGCCGTAACCACTGCGTATCTTGTATTCAGGTTATTATACTGTACATTTTGTATAAAGTCGGTAACAAGTAGTGTGCTATATTATATGCTTCCAGAATGCAAACTGAAAACCTATCCAAAACTATTTAATTTCTTAATCATAAATTGTTACAGGCATGCATTCTCAAATATACCATTTTTTGTACAGCCTTTATATATTCAGGACCACTATGAATGAGTTGATTAAATTTATAAGTACTAAGTTTATAAAGTCATATAAAGAGCATTTATATGTTGAGTGCTGATCATATTTCAATGTCCAGTTGATTATTTGGGCCATTCTTGGTCACGTGTGTGACCCAAAACATGACAAATTTTGAAATGGGATGCTTATATTTCAGTAAGTATGAGACTATAATGATTTTTACTTCATATTTGACTTGAATATGTTGTAGTCTTTCAAACTTAACACAAAAGATTTTATAAGGATTACGTATCTCAATGTCAGAGGTCAAATGGCATGGGTCACGTGTGTCACTTCGCACAGAGCGGTTTTTTCATAACTAAATTTCATTTGGAAAATTCTTTAAAATATGAATAGCTATAATGTTCATCTTATTACCAGAGAAGTACTATACATTTGTAAACTTGTACAACAATAGCAATGAATGAGAATTATATCAAACCGTTGTTTTTTTATAGTACTTAATTGTGTGGCAACGTCTGGTCACGTGTGTGACATTTTGGGGTGGTCACGTGTGTGACATGTACAATATGAATGGAAAAATGGGAATTTTATAATATCGGGTTTAGAAAAGAATGAAAGGTTGAATTTTTACAAACTTGGTATCAACCTGTACAGGAAAGTGAGAAGAATGAGCTTGCTAATTATCCTGTTGATATCTTGATTATTTTCTGAATTATGATTATTAGAAAAATATTGAAATATTTAAATTTATGCAAATGAGTAAAAAAGTTTAATTTTAAACTTCAAATGTATTTCATGAAACTTTACACATGTATGGATCATTCCAAAAATGGAACAAAACTACAGAAAAATAAAACTTCAATTTTTCCGAAAAAGTTTAACTTTTCAAAGAATGGCCATTTACTATACATTGATTAACAAGTAGTTTACTCTCGGAATAGAGATCTGTGCCTATAGTTTCCTTAGCACTGGAACCAACGTAAATATATGTAAGTTGCACTTACTGGACTATACTGTGCAGAACTTAACAATATTTATACAACAAGTGGAGCATGGTTTAATAAAGCAATTTTAAAGTCCAAATGTTCATTAAATATTGAATTAGCATGTACATACCTTTGGACTGTAAAAGTACAGATGCGCTGTGTACTGATAAACTGTACCTTATCAATGCGCTTGTACCATGGAAATAATGTTCTGAGCGCTTTGAGACTTAATTGTAAAAAAGCGCTATATAAAAATGGACAATTTTATTTATTATTAATGGAAGGGAGATTATGTGGAGGTAGAGCATAGCTGATTTACAGATGAAAAGCATGAAAAAAGATGGTTACATACATGTATTGAACATTGTATTCAAGAACATCATTTATTAATTACTAGTATTCCATAGTGAGAAATAAGTCCAAATATACATTGTAAAGTTGTAGCACAAGTAAAAAAAGAGCAAATTTGCATATTTAAAGGATAATGAGATATTAGAAAATTAGTAGCCTAACCTTTGACTAATTATGTTTGTACCAGATAAGCCGATCAAGTAAAGGTTGAGAACCGGCAGTGGACAGACATCCCCTAAACAAGTTTCTGCCCAGGTCCCCATGCGCAAAGTTATAGTGGTGTAGCTTGTGCGGACTGAAGGGGGGCATGCAAATTTTAATATTGGGAGCACACTCTCATCCACTCTGTGTATTTCTCTTCTTTTTTTTAATGGATTTTCCCCTTATTTCCTTTATTGTTTTTGTAAAATTATTAGTGGGGGGGCGGGTGGGGGGGGGGGGGGGGGGGGTGGGCCTTCCGAAGCTATTCTACTGAAAGGTACCCCCACAGCAAGTTTCAGTTTTATTTTGCTGCTTAATTCTAAAAAGATACATGTACTTTGTTGTGTGTAAATCAGAGTTTTTGACTTAAATTACTTAAAAACTACATGTAATTTTATTACAATGTAGGCTTAACACTACCAGAGGTAAAGTTTAACTATATGGGCAATTCCGTATGAGAGAAGGCAAAAACACCACATCTCAAAGTTGAGCAATCTTCCCTAAATCAAACTGTTATCGATAGAGGAAAACTTGAATTTTAGGAAACTGAAAACCATTTGTGTATAGCTCTATTGGTTTTGCAAATATTTCTGCTTGAATTGAACAGAAATTTATGACCTTTTATTCATAAATCAGCTTCATTTCATGAAAATGAAGTGAATCTTTTAATTCAATGATTGTTTCTGCTCTTTTTCTCATATTTTCCATACAATGTAGCAACAATCACAAATTGTAAAGCATGGGCAGTAACTTCATTGCATTTTTTTTTGGAGAAATTTTTGAAATCTATGCATATTTGATCGTAATTCCGTTACGATAAAACGTAATAAGTTTTTCTCAATATCTTATTACTTGTTCTTTAGTCATGTCATTGTGAATTCTCTTCCTTCACCACAGTCCTAAGAACTTCCAACATAATTTTCTGAAATAATGTCACTACTTTTTCCAAAATTGGCGTAACGATATTAGTAATTCCGTTACGTAACGGAATTACATGCACATGGTTTGTAAGGTATTGAATGATATTGCTGAAAAAAAAAAATTCTTGTTCTCAATTTAGAAATACCCTTTAAATAGCATGAACTGTAGCCATGTAGACAATACGTCATTATACAAGTACTGTACAATGTTACTTTATGTGACTCATTGTACCACATGCTTCATATTGCATCAATGGTGAATTAACTAAATTGATACACGATAGATAATTTCTCTAATCTCTCCATGAACATAATAGAGATGATAATGTTCTATCATTAAATTAGTTTCCAGCAAGAACCACTTGACTAAAATTATGAAGAAGCAGCAGATTCATGTTTGTACTTAAGAAGGGAAAAACAAAAACAATACTTTTTTTTTTTAAATATCCAGTGATTAGGCCATAAAAAATAAATTGTTGGATTGGCGTAACCCGCCCGTCCCTAAAAATACCGCCGACCCTAGATGTTTTTGCCGATTGCGATCAATATCGTTATGTATCGTTGTGTATATCGAAGCGAAAAAATTGCTATCGCCTGAGTATCGCGGAAGTGTTGCGATATCGCTTTTTCCCCGCGAGGCGATGAAGGCGCGAATACAGTACATGCAATGTACCGTACGTATATGCGGTACCGAATACCCCGCGGTACCTATGCAGCGCATGCATGTACAATGTTTATGCCGCCGGCCAGGGCCAGCATGCATATCTGCATATTAAAAAAAAGTTTAAAAAAAAAAAAAAAAATCCCGACCGACCTACCCTAATTTTTGGTTGCCCGTTACGCCAATCAAACAATTTTTTTTTTTTGGCCTTAGTATGACGCTACGTATGGTGCTACATTTATTTTCTCACATTAATTTACATTCATGTATTTTAAGATATAAATCATACCTTCAACTTTCAAAGAGATTTAATATTAATAATTTTGTAATTGTATGTAGATTTGAATATCATTGATCAGTTATTAGGCTCATAACTTATCATTAATTATGTAAATTTGTATTAAACTGAAGCATATAAAATTAAACATAAATACAGAATAGGCTTCAAGATATTCAAAACTAAACATAATACAGGCTAAGATACACATGTTTTATTCATTATCATAAAGTCAGAATACATTGAGTGTTCAGTGTGCTTCTGTATGCAGATCAAAGAAGAATGATGTACACAGTATTTGCATTTTCAAATGGGAATTCCTAAAGGTGTCTTTAATTTTTGGCAATTCCATATTTATATTTTATATGCTAACTTTTTGTCTGAGGATCATACACGTTTATATCCGATATACATCTATACACGTATTTCATGGAATGGATGAAAACGCATTCCAAATTGATTTGAGAGTAAATTAAGATCAATTTAGGATGAATTTTTAAAAGAATAATTTTAGAATATAACAAGAGTTTATATAACAAATCTTGATTTTCTTGTAATTCTGTTACGCACACACATAACTTCAGGATTTGTTCTGGTCCTTATGTAAGAGCTTGTGATGAACAATGCATACACATTCTTTACTAATGACTATAAGCAGAAAAGCAGAAAAATGTAACCAAGAAATTGCATTTTCATGGGTGGATTTCACAGGCGTAATTCCGTTACAGTGACATTCGTTTGTCTTAAGGTAATTTCAGAGGTTAAAATAGATCATTTCTGGAAAAAAAGATGTACCAAATTCAAGTTTGTAACTTAAATGATAAGTTTTTATTACCAATGAAGAATTTTTTGTGGTAGCTTTTGCAGAAAATCATTACATAGTTAGTGTTGAATGAAAGACCCCTTTCAGTTATGATTGTATTTTGGTCTCTGGACGCTACAGTGTTATAGATTTGTAACAATCTTGGGTTCTGTTGTACCTCTAGTCTAGTACCCCTGCTAGTTATTAAAGTTTTAAAAACTGTGAAAGTGAAAGGAATTTTAAATATGATTAAGAAAACAGAGCTAAAAATCACTTATTTGTCATTCTGTAACAGTGGAATTACCCATTCACAATGCATTTCCATTCACACAGATTTCCAATATTCAGGAAGTTTACGAGGCTTTATAGCATTGAAAGTTGAATGATTTGACCTGTTTGTGATTTGTAATTGTTTAAATGTTGCTTGATATTGATTATGTGCAGTTATTTAGCATTTCACATAGTGTAGTACATTTTTTTTCACAATTTAGCCATTTTTCTTGAAGTAAGGGAAAAATTCTAAAATGTTGCTTTTTTTTTCTTCAAATATGGTTATTATTGTCAAATTATTGATTTTTGAAAAGTATTGAAGCTAAAATGTGAATTCTTTGTTGTTCATGTACCGATTTGTGGAAAATTGATTTCACTGCTTAAGTTGTGTAATTCCGTTACACACATTAGTGGACATAGTTCCTAGGATTTTTCTTTCATTAAATTGATGCAATCCTTTTTAATTTCTTGCCTACTAATATGAAGCTGAAAATAAACCGAAATAAAGCTGGATTTTAGCAATATTTTTTTCAAATTTCACTCTTATTTGTATTTTGGCCATATTTTCATTTATTTTACACATAACAAGTTCAAAAATTGCTTTACAGATATGTCAAATTATGGTTTATATTCAAGTGCTAGATAGCCTTGATGTTTGCATTAGCATGTAAGAAAAGTTGAGTGCAAAATAATTGAGTTTTCCTTGTAACTTTCAGAGATGTAATTCCGTTACAAATTTGTGTAATTCCGTTACGGTGGTCTTTTTTCAAAAAAGTGAATTTGTGAACTTATCATTGTATTGTTTATGCACGTACTTGTTCCAAAATGAAGTTGACATTATCAAGATAGAAAAAATACATAAAATCAGTTTCAAAGTGTCTTATATTTCAGAGAAACTCAACGCAAACTTGTAGCAAAAAAAAAACTCCATTCTCCGGAAATTCCGTTACGGTCACACATATTGGTCTAGTGTGCAACAACACATGGAAGATATAAAACCATTTCCCTATCATGTTGTAGCCTGGTTACCCGTGCAACTTATATAAGTATCAACATTTACTTAAGTCATGAGAATATTGCGCAGGGAATGAAATAATGAGCAAAAAACGTCTCTGAATGTAATTCCGTTATGGTGGAATTGCCCATATGCTCTGAATAAAAAAAGATAATTTGTTTGTAGAAATCAATTTTGTATGCACCCCAAATTATGGAGAACTAACTTTTTTTTTTTTTTTTTTTTAATTGGTTGGGGGGGGGGGGGGGGGGATCAGCCCCCTGGTAAGTGCGAGTTATAAGTGTTTCTGTAAGTCTGTTGTTTTGAAGTCTTTTTAATTAAATCTATTCTGGACTGGTCTCGAAAGTACACAGGCAGAGTTTTTAAAATGGAGAAGGCTTGTTTTACAAAATTAAAATATTCTTGAATGGGTTATCCCTGTCTTCTTCTTTTCTTTTCTTTTCTTTTCTTTTCTTTTGATTATTTATTCATTTTTTCTTAAAGGGAGGCCTGTAAAGTGTCTAACTCCACGAAAATTACTTGGAGCTTCCTCGTTTCTCTTGTACCGTGTTGTTTAGTAAATGGTAAGAGAAGAATAAAATAGGGCTAGATTTTTTCAAATGCCCCTTTAGTATGACGATATCTATCATTGATAATCATTCAGTTCAAAAGCGTTAATGAACGGTCATAATCCTGATACACGTCATACAATAATTCGTTGTAAAAGCTGACGCACATTTTCGCTTTTTTAACCAGGAAAGCAGTGTTCTTTTTCAATGAATCTTTCACACATCATTCGGACATATCTAACAATGATTTTGGTACAGGATTGAAGTCTCAAATGTCATTTTGGGCAATATCTGACACTTTACAGGTGCACTTTTAACTGTGCAGTATATAACATTTATTATCTCTTTTTTTTTCCCCAGAAAACCGGAGATGTCGTTGCTGTGAAGATGTTCAATCACATGAGCTACATGAGACCGCAAGACGTGCAACAGCGAGAGTTTGAGGTCCTCCTGAAATTGGATCACAGGAATATCATCCACCTGCACTCAATAGAGGAAGATGTGAGTCATTAAACTTAAAGGATGAAGATGGTGGTGGTGGTGATGATGATTAGAATATATGTGACCGGCTATATTATAGCAAAACCCTGCACTTGTCGGTTTTTGAAGAAATGGGCATTTGAAGTTCTCATAATGTGTGTAAAAGACATATGATTATAAAATTGAAACAATCATAACTTCGGCAAATATTGACCAATTTTTGTAGGAACAAAGCATAGCTCTTGTGATGAGGCCTTTCTAATGGTACAAATCTACATTTTTATTTTTACCGACAAGTGCATGGTTTTGATATAGCCTGTCACATATTATTTATATTTAAAGGGATGCCTGTAAAGTGTCTAACTCCACGAAAATTACTTGGAGCTTCCTCATTTCTCTTCTACCGTGTTGTTCAGCTTATGGTAAGAGAAGAATAAAATAGAGTTGGATTTTTTCAAATGCCCCTTCAGTATGATGATATCTATCATTCAGCTCAAAAGCGTTAATGAACGGTCATAAACGTCCATTGTAAAAGCTGACGCATATTTTCACTTTTTTAACCAGGAAAGCAGTGTTCTTTTTCAATGAAACTTTCACACATCATTCGGACATATCTTACAATGATTTTGGTACAGGATTGAAGTCTCAAATGTCATTTTGAGCAATATCTGACACTTTACAGGTGCACCTTTAATATTTAAGGATGTTAGCTTTTAAGTGTGGTAAAAAGAATTTAAAGAATGCATACATGTGCAAGGTTATAACAAAAATGTTACAAGTACTATGATTTATACATGTTCATATTGCGGTGTACTGGAATGTTGATAAGAGTTTTATAATGCCAAACTCTGTTCAATTTATGATGATAAAAGGCTTTTGAATGAAAATGTGGCTTTAACAAAGTCCCTCTAATATCCTGGATGAATTATTCATTACGAAACAGGATGTTGTAGTCATTCATTTTGCATCTAGATACATGTATTTTAGCATGAAACAAGAATGTAAAATGGGAACTTTATGATTACAAATAAGGAAGATACTTTCAAATTCCTCTTTAATGATACATATTGCAGTGTTATATTAAAAAGAGGAATGAAATATGTCCTTAATTGTAGAATTAAAGAAGATCCCCAGCCTTTTGAATTTCGGTAATAAAATTGGTACTCATTTGTATACTTTTAAACACACGTGTGATACTTCCTTGTTCACTTGCTTTAGTACATATATGATGTACAGACTTTGCACACCCCAAAAGTTGTCTAAAGCTACGAATACGATACATATCATGATCACTCATGCATGTATTTTTGTGTGTGTGTGTAAACAAGCTTCTTTTATTCAAACAAATATTTGATGATAATGCAAATATAAGGTTACATTGACAGTTGAAAGAAAAAAATAACTCCTTCAATCTGCGAAGTATTTTACCCCTTTAACACTAACGGGTGTATGGGGAAAATGTACATACATATATACATATACGTAAATGTTTGGTAAAATCCTATTCCACCTGTGTATTCCTTTAAAATGTTACCCATTAGGCAGAGACTTCTGTGATAAAGAGTATTGTAAAGTTATAAAACATGCTGTATATAGCTGATTCAACCTTAATATTTATCATTTATCAAGAACAAAACTAAACTCATATTCCACTGAACCTTATTTGTTACCCAATTAATCAAATTTCACAAGTATGCAACTACTTTTGTTGTTTTTGAGAGGACTCGTTCTCATTTAAAAGTCCTTACTGTCACATAATTATATAGATTAATAAAACAAACCAAAATACTCTCACACAAATATGGCATAGAACCAGTACCTATTTGGATGGCTTAACTCAAGCAAATAGGCAAAATACTAATGAGACTATTTAAATAATATAAATTAATTTTAATCATCTCTTTTGAATCTTGAATTTTTTGCAGCAAATCTCCAAGCAGCCAGTGATTGTTATGGAGCTGTGTACCGGAGGCAGTCTCTACAGCTACCTAGACACCCCCCAGAACATGTATGGCCTGAAAGAGAAAGAATTTCTCTGTGTTCTCAAAGATGTGTGTAAGTTACAAACAGACTGTTATATTTCTTATCATCATGACCAAAACGATAGCTATATTACATTTTTTATTTTCACATTATTCATCATAGTATGATTCATTATTATTTTCAGACCATTAAAATGTACTTCAATGTACTGCATATATTTTCACATTATTCATCATAGTATGATTCATTATTATTTTCAGACCATTAAAATGTACTTAAATGTACTGCATATATTTTCACATTATTCATCATCTAGTATGATTCATTATTATTTTCAGACCATTAGAATGTACTTATTTCATTTTGTTTCCCTGACCCGTTTATAATTTGTCCTCTCTCACATGAATCCCAAGGTTGTATGTTTAGGATTAGTCATGATGCAGACATGTACAGGATAAAAACTACTCATCAGTGACTCAAAATTGTAATTTTCTATGAGATGAAAAATTGAGAACGGAGAATATACATGATAATAATAATAAATAATAATGGTGGCTACTTTATATATAGCGCACATTCCGTCTTTCGACGCTCGCGGCGCATCACTTTTATTACCCCGGTCATTGGATACATACTGCACTCAATCCAGCACACAAGGTGCACATTGTCCACTCCCTGGGAGCATTCCAGCTAGGCAACCTCGTAGGTGCACACAGTGCTATTAAGCCTAATTCACAATGTCAAATGTGATGTCCTCTTGACTAAACATGAGATCAGACTCAACCAAAGAAATGTATCATTGCCTCTCCTGTGAAAGTAGGTATCAAACTATCATGAACATAACAATTACATCTTATAGAACCATTAACTTCTTATTATGTTTCCACAAATTATATTTGAGACTTCAGATATATAGATTCCTCTGAACAGCCCAAAAAATACACAGGGACGACAGGCGTTTCGCCCCCGAAACCTTTTAAATCGCCCCCGTGAGCCACGGCAAGGGAGTAAACAAAATAATCATGGCATAACTGGACAGGTTACAGCATGATAAATATTGATAATCATTTATTAGACTCTGAGCATTGAGAACAATATTTGTAAACAAAATAAGAGCCCATGTGAGCCCCAAAATAGCCCTTGTGGAAATTTTCAGGGGGGCGTTTTTTTTTTCCTCAAAATTTTCAAAATAGCCTTTGTGAACAAACAAAATATTTTATTTTATGGGTTGCCTCTGAATGATGTGTATTGTTTAATACATATTAGTTTGTACTTATATGAACACAGTTGACCTAGAGTGATAAGGTGAACAATTGATGTCAGTTTTTATCACAGGTCTACTGCCCATTAAATTTGACTACAATCAAAACGCGTTCCTGGAACTCTGTTCATTCCGTCGTAAATTTTCTCCATAAATAGGAAGACATTTGAAAAATCCAAATCCATTTCATTCTATAAGCTACACAAGAGAGATGTGAAAGCACTGAGTGACTTTGGTTGACTTTGACAAAGTTGATGGATTGAATTCAAGTCTCGCATCAGTGAACCAAAACTGAATCCTTGAATCATGATTGACTGTCCGTCCATCAAGTTCATTTATCTGTTAATTAAGTTTTACATTAAAATAGCTACATGTATGAATGAGTGATTTCATTCATTAAAATATATGTGGACAGGATAAGTGAATCATGTAACCCTGAATTATAAATGACATTCAAACCCTTCCCTGCGGGAACCTGGTTAGGTACAAAATTATGGGGATTTTAGAGGTTAAATTGATTTGAATGCTTTTGGTGGATGGAAATTTGTGATTAATGCAAAGTACTATTTTGTATTCAAGTTGGCAATTTAAAGTATTAATCAATACCAATTATCACATATTTTGATTGTTTAGTACAAACAAGTCAAACCTGACTAGTAACCACCTAAATGGGAAAAAGAAAAGTGGCCAATATAGACCTGGGTGACCTCTATAGACAGGTTCCATACCATTGTTTTCCCTGCAAGAGATCACTTTTGTTGGCCACTATATCCATTGGCATAGATCTGCAGAAAGTTCTGAATCAATAGATAATTTCCCCACGGAACAAGAGAAATCACTTTATACAATCATCTCCAGTGCTGAAGGAAGGTTGGCTGCTATAGACAGGTTGCCGCTCATGAATACAGGTTGGACAAGTGGCCACTAAGGCAGGTTTGACTGTACATAATCAACAACTCTAATTTTCCCCTTTTGATCACACCCTCCTTTGATGCAACAATCAGCCGCTGGGATGAAACACCTGCGTGATAATGGAATAATCCACCGGGACATTAAGCCGGGGAACATCATGATGGTAAAGGGGGACGACGGGGCGTTCGTCTACAAGCTGGCAGACTTTGGCGCCGCCAGAGAGCTGGAAGACGACGAGGCCTTCATGTCGCTGTACGGCACTGAGGAATACTTGGTGAGAATGATTTTATGAATTTTAAAAAACCTCTCAAAATTCCTTGCTTTCTTTGTCAATCATGGATTCATTTTAATAAAAGTAAAACTTTACCAATTGTATTTATCAAATTATTTAAAAAAAGTTTTATTAAGTTCTACTAAGGCAACAACTATAATGCTCTCTGTTGGCTGTTGGCTGTTGGCTGTTTGTATTTTCACTCTCTGAGCCGAAACTAATTAATGAATTTGCTATGAAATTTTCACAGAAGTCCTATTTTGCACGAAAAAATTACCAAGTTACCAACTGCATACCTTTAAAACATGCTAATAAATATAAATCCCTGGATTCCCAGGCAAATTTAACTAATTGTTTGTCTCCAATCACGATTTCATGACAACTTGATCAACAACCATATTAAACTTGAAATGAACTCTTTGTGCAGTGGAATATTAAAGAGTGGAACAAGAAGTAAATGACCTTGAAATGAACTTTTCATAAAAGCAAAATATAAAAAGAGGAACATGACAAGTTTACATGGTACATGCAGGTGTAAAGTCAGATCAAGTTCATAGTGATAAACAGACATAAAGCGTTATTTGGTTTTATGTGTGAATGAGTGAAACGATTCAGTTTAACCCGTTGAGGACTGGTCCCGAAATATTTCGGGCTTGAGTCTATGGAGAATGCGTGTTATACCAAAATCAATTCGTCCTCAACGGGTTAAATATAAAGAATGGTTATTATTGTTTGGAATTATTTAATCAAAATGCATATATTTATATTATATTTATATGTGTGCGGAATGTCAGACATTTTTAGGCAAATATATCAATATGAGCATTTTTCAAGATTTGGTATGAAAGTGTGACCAAGGAGTAGCTCCTTGGTGGGATACATGATGCTGCTCTGATTCAAGTGTTTATTTTACTTTCTTAAATTTAGCCATAATGTATCTGTTTGTCATGCAATTTTAGTAGATTATTCTGCATGCATTTACTATAGGCAATTCACCAGATATGTATTCTATGGAACCGAGCATGGTGGCTTAGCGGTTAGAGTGTCCGCCTCATGCATGCACGGGAGGTCCCGGGTTCGAACCCAGACCGGGTCATACCAAAGACTTTTATAAAATATGGTACCTTCTGCCTTCTAGCCAGGCGCTCAGCATTTATAGAATGGAGAAGGGAAAGTTAATCACACGAGTTACCAGATGACTGGCCCCCTTCTGTAGCTTTCACTACATTTAGTAGACGTGTGGCCTAGGGCTAATAATCGGAGATAGGCGCCGCCTTATGTGCCAGAATTGGCACGGGAAGGACTTTAACTATAAACTTAACTGTATTCTATGACTCGCCTATTTATGCGGAGTTTTGTTCTTGCACATGAAAAACAGTATTTATAAATCAAGAACCGTTACCCAGGCTGTCAAGTCTCGATACCATCTGTAGGTACATAAATCAAGAATATCAGTCAAACCTGTCTTTGTGGTCATGCACCTATCTATGTGTACTATCGCAGGCAACCTGCCTGGAGATATAGTGGTCATGAGTCAAAAGTTATAGAAATCTTCTGTTCATGAATAGAAACAGTGTAATGGAACCTGTCTATGCATGTAGAGGTCACCTGCTACTAGTGGCCGTTGCACTTTACTTGTTTCTCTGATATAGGTCTTCATTATACACTGGTTTCCCTGTCATTGTAACAATCTACACCCAAAACCACAAGAAATTCTCACAATTCTTCGGCCATGAGTCACTTTCATTTTTTTAAATCCAAAATCCATGAATATACACAAATTTGTATGGAGCGCTGAGCACAATAAAAAGAATTCTTACCAAAAGTATGTGGTTACTTAATAGAATACAATCAATGACATTGCTAATGGCCCGGTCAGATATCAACGGATATCGGAAACGTATGCCCAACGAATAGACAATTTGCGAAATTAAATTATCCGGTGATGAAAGTCGTCTCCATTGCTTCATGTACAAAACATAGAACAACGTACATCACCGGACAAGGAACGGACAAGAAACGTATAGAACGGATGGAAAATTTAGCTCTCCGTTTGACATCCGTTTGCGCAATCCATTGATATGTGACCGGGCTATAAATAAGGGTTGAGAATCAAGAGTAGCAATGTCCCTCTTGAGGATCTTGTTTAATGAAATACCCCCCCCCCCCCCTCCCTCCCCTCGGGACACAATGTGTTTGTATATTAGACAATACAGTACAACAATGTGACGTTGCAAAAGGGAATGGGGTTGAGGGGGGGGGGGGGTGATGGTCAAGCGGGGCAGTGCCCCTGTGTCCCTCTTGGGATCTCTTGTCCACTTACATGCCAGCCTTTGGTGGTGGGGAAGGGGGGGGGGAGGGGATTCTTTGGGTTGTTGTAACTCACTTTCACTTTTAGGTCCTGAGAATATGTTTCTATTTTAGACAATACTGTATGGTCATTTATATTGCAAACTAGTGTGATAGGGGGCGTGGTTTATCAAGCGAGGCAATTATAGGCCTCCTGAGAACTCTTGTATTCTGGAGCCAGAGGGGGGGGGGTGGGGGGGGAATTATTTGGGTGTTATCTACTTCTGAGACTGAGGTCAGAGACAATCCATGCTGGGATTTCTGGAAACTGACTCTTGCCAACCTTCTGGGGTTACATGATAGCTAAACATTAGAGATCTTATCTCTAATAGGATATATAATAGGATATAAAATAGGATATATAATAGGATATATAGAGGCACGAGGTGAAATGTTGTCATTTGCATTGTATGACTGATGCATTTCCCCTTCCACTACAGTCTTTATTTCATCATTCCTTCTACCTTCTGGAACCTTATTATCCCGAACTTTCTGAAGTTCAAGACCGAGACCACTTGTTCAATTGTGTCCTCGGGGGCCGAGACCAATGGTTACGATGGTCGAGACGAGAAGGTGTAATCACAGTATGCCAAAGAGTGCAATGTTGATATTTGCATTTACGAGGCTTGTGTCTTCATCCAACACCTTTATTTCATCATTTCTTTTAATAACCTTCTAGAACATGAAGAACATGATTCTTGCCAACTTTTTGAGATTCCATGCATGACATTGCATTTAGCTAGCCTATTTTAATAAAGATCTTTAGATATGAGAGTGAAATGTGGCCATTTGCATTAATGACTGTGTGTATGAGGCAACTCTTCATCCAGTGCCTTTGTGGCATCATTCATTCAAGTACATTTGTCTTTTTTTTTGGTAAATCAGAATTGCAACGTAAATAGAAATGTAGAAATGTAGAATTTTCCATGTTATTTCATCATTTCTTCAATTGTATACACTAAAATTGCAATTTTGTTAGTCATAGAATTGCAACATGTACATTTGTATGTGTAGATTTTAGATATTGGTCAATGTTCTTCTTAGGTCTAGGTCTGCTAATTTGTTTGATAAATATTTTTATTCTATGATGTAATTCCATTGATGCGAAATATAAATTTGTCTCCAAAGGCTTTACAAATTTCTAGATACAGGGCATTATTGGTAAATCCATACATAATTACAACCACAAAATCCTGTACATTGTATTCTTGCTCGCGTACATGGACAGCATAATTGCATAATTTGTCATCAAATTACTGAACAAATGTTTGAGGTATGAGTTCAATGTTGGTTTCAAGTATTGCAACAGAATGGAAATCTTTATTTTGGGGGGTTGATCCCATTCTGGAAATTAATTAGTTTAAATTGTCATTGATCTCTATTCGTGAAATTAATTAAATTTCAATTTTTATTGACTTTATGTACAGAGGCAATAAAACATAGCTTATTAGAATACAGTAAAGAATTATAACATTGGATGTCACAAATTTGCAAATTTTGTCATGAATACACATGAAATACAATTTAGGCCAAGAGTTAATGAAAGACATAATTTGTATTGACTTTATATACAGAAGCAATTTAAACACAGCTTATTAGAATACAGTCAAGAATTATAACATTGGATGACACAAATTAGCACATTTTTTCATACACATGAAATACAACAAAAGTCCCAGAGTTAATGAAAGATAATGCGGTCAACCATGAATGCGTGACCAGCACGCACCCCACCAGGGGGGTGTTTCACAAAGATCCTAAGTTGAACTTATCTCTCAGTTGGACTTAACTATTATGGAAAGCCATTTGTAGCCTGGGAATACAATATATACTCAAAAGCAAAAAAAGCAAGAATTTAAAACTTTTCATAAATGTTGCATCAAGAACATGAAATCTCCTTGATAATAGAAATTATTAATGATTTTAATCAACATTCTATACCTCTTAAAAAGGACTTTTACCAACAAAAATCAAATAAACTAATGGCTTTCCATACTTATAAAGTCCAACTTAGAGTTAAGTTCAACTCAGGATCTTTGTGAAACACCCCCCAGGGCTTTGTGACTGTGGCAGGTGGAATTTGATTTTGAAAAAGAAAGTACATAGAAATGAAAATGATAAAAATAGATATTTTTCATAGTAGTTATTTGGTTGCATTTTAATACACTTGTCTCTTCAAAGTGACTGTAATCAGTGTGTTGAAATGCATTTCATAGGTTTAGACAAAACACATGGGTGCTCTTTAGGCCCTAAATGCTGAAAAGCTCGGCCCCTGGAAAATTATAAAAATATCACATTAAAGGGTACCACCAGACAGAGATTTAGCTCTCTTACATCAAAGACATATCCCAAATGAACATACAAAACAAGTCTGTGATCCTGAAAGTATTTCTACATCGCCAGGGAATCATTTTTAATATCACCTTTCAATCATTCGGTCTGCGCAGTTCCGATAACGATATCAATTAACCTTATCGACCGCAACTGCGGTATATCGCAGCAAGCAGAGAAAATCTCAAAAATCTCTTGTGTGCAGCGAATAAAATATCAACTTGGCGTTCAGAAACAACATCTATCGTGACACGTAGCGCTATACAAGCACTGTACTATACATTGCATGCATGCAGAGTAACCTATACATGCATTGTGCGGTGGCATTGAAGTATACCACTAACAACTTCAATGTGCGGTGGCTATTTAGCGCCTGGGCATTATGTGTACATCAAAGTGCGAGCGCTCGCTCGGGCGTATTGCATGCATGCCCGAAACGATACTACTATCGCATGGGCTATGCGATAAATCGCACATACTCCCATATAACGTACGCGTATTGATTAAGCGGTCGTGCAAACAAGTCGCGCGCGCGAACCATTAAATAGCCGTGGTTCCCTAGGTCGTAGTAATTAATTGCATTGTTCTCAAATTACAGAAACATATCAGACCCCATGAGAGTATGATTGATATTCAATTATAGTACCAAAACAACTAAGCATTGGTTTTATAATGCCCGGTGGTACCCTTTAAGTACCAAAGAATCGGGGAGAAAATATCCCATCCCCATCCCCACCCCCCCCCCCCCCCCCCCCCCCTCAAAAAAAAAAAAAAGAAGAAGAGAAGAACAAAAAGTTGAAATTTGTCCGGACCAGTAGGTTTGTCTTTTCTATTGATATTATTTAAGCCCAAAATATTTCAAAAGGCTGATTCTGATGTTATACATACGTACATGTACATACATGTATAACTTGTGAGTTGGCAGCTTTAGTGTTAATTAATGTATTGCCAATATCTCAGAAATATGCATCCAGATGGTACAAACTGACCCTATTGTGCAAATGCCCATATGTGATTGAGTCATTGTTTACGCTAGCTGTTGTTGTTTGTTGGTAATTTGCACGTGGGCATGTTGTTCATGGAGTCACATGTCATTTGTTGGCTTGCACGTGGGCAGTTTTTGCATGGAGTGACATGAGAACTGTGCTGTGGAAAGTGTCAAACCATCAACCTATTCATGACTAGACCCCGAAATACTCATGCTGGGGTCTATGGAATATGCGTGTCATATTATATCAATAGAATAGTCTTGAATTGCATAACTTGGTTAGCGATCATGTGATTCATCATGGAGTGTACACTGACGGTACACGTTTGTCTAGATTATGTGTCAGGTGACCAAGAGCTACAATATATGTAAAGCTCCAATTGATTGATGTACATGTAGTATGTGCAAAAGCTGTTCAAGTTTGTTTTATATCATTTAATACAAGTCTAAACTTGTTCGTATTGCAGTTGGTGTTTGGTAAAAGAAAACAATTCTGTTTTCTGTAGTTGGCCCACGTACTGTAATATTTTATCCCTGTTCGTTTATATTCTTTTATAAAAGAGCTGCTATATCAATAAGAACTACACAAATTTGTTCATTATATGTATGATTGTGGCCTTGCTCCAATGACTCCAAAACAAATACTTCTTGCAACTACAATAGATACAAGATAATTGTGCAATGGACTTTGTTTGTGTAGCATAACCCGACTGATGTGGGGGGGGGGGGAGCAAATTACTTAAGTGGTGGTACAGGTACCTTATGTATTTCTTGATTTTTTAACAAATGTTCCTCTTAAATGTTTTTTTTTAAATTGTTTATATTATATTATTTTATTGGGGGGGGGGGGGGGGGGGGGGGGGAGGGCATGTGCCTTTCTATAGCTATGCACCTGGATATATATTGTACCATGATTGCGCCAACTGGGACAAGCTTTTGCAACAAAACGATGAGCTCTATATAAACATCAAACATAGATCTATTTAAAGTGCATTTATGATGTACATTTTACAAAATATTGTTATGTAAAGAATAGGTAGCATGGAAATTAATTGTACCCGAAACAGCTACAGGGCCGTGCCGGCCCTGTGGCTGTTTCCCAAATAAATTTGTGCCCCAAATTAATTGACAAAAAACATAAGAAAAACAAAAAACAAACAATTAACTTATGCAAAAAAATTCAATGCCACCTTCCTCCATTAAGTAGATCGCTGTACATATTGTTTGTACACGTATGTCCAACACTACTATAGTAGTAGTACTGCTGATCATGCATATAATAAACAATCATGGAGGGAATGAATGGGGAATCCCCGTATTGCTTCATAGGTCAGACAATGCTCTTAGCGTGTGTGCATACAGTACACAGTACATGTACTGTGTACATACAGTATCATGGTCGGACTGATCTATTAATTCGGGGGGGGGGGGGGGGGGGGGAGCTCGGCTTGTGAATTACATTTTCTTATTTTTGTCAGAATTGTTTTGTTTATATTAAAGTTATGTTATTTAGATGATGAAATTATCAAATTATTTGGGGGTGGGGGCAGCTATATATGCCACAGAGAATTTGTATGGAGCATGTTTTTGTTTGGTAATACATGTAAGGGAAGCACTATAGGATGACTGATGACAGTGCAAATGTTTTATTATATAATATTAAAAAATAACATTTAAATTTCCTAAATACTGCTAGAACAATGGTGTGTAGAAACAAAGGGGAAATTGCAGCAGGGAAACAAATTTTATTTTGTTTGTTCGGGGCTATACATTTCATGCTTGCCTGCATGAAAATTACACTCCAAAATTTTGTTGCATTGAACTCAATGCAAATTTCAAGGGCTCTTTTTTGATTTTCTGGGGCTTTTTTGGGCACTTCAGGGCCAAATTCGCCCTGAGCCCCCGTGTATTTTTTTCCACTGTTTTGCAGTGATCTACTTTTGTGGTGGGCCTGGTGCCAAGGGCAATACAGTATGCTGGCAGCTAGCCACCTGAAATCATCATCTTGAAAATTGGCGGCTTGATCCTACTGGCTATTGTAGAAATTCAAATGTGATGATCATGATAATGATGCTGATATTAATACACATACAGTCAAACCTGTGCATAGACATAGTGATCACCTGAGGGCAACACAAGTAGTGGCCTCTGTTGACAGGTGACCACTATAGACAGGCTCTATATAACACTGTTTTCTCTGCAGGGGATTACTGTTTGATGGCCACCATACGCAGGTTGGCTGCGTTATACGGGTGGCCACTATAAAGACTGTATGTAAATTGATGCAACATTTTGGCCAAGAGAAGATCCATTAGACTACCTGAAAGGTATACTTACAAAAATGTATATTTTGTATAAAAGGCAAGCCCTGTATTGTAAACTTTATTACCAGTGCTATCAATTATGCCAGCAAAATTCCACGGTTTCTTGGAATAATGTTTATTGCATACTGTATTGGATGAGTTGTTAAAAAAATAATTTGCCCATTTGGGTAAGTAAAAACAAGATTTTTTAAATGCTAATAGCCCGAAACCTGAATCTGGTAGCCCCAAACAAAGAAAACCATAACAAATTCTTTTAACTTTGGTTGCCCGTTTGGGCCAGTGGAAATTAGGATCAATGAAATTTGGTGGCCCGAGGCCCTTTTTGAGTCGCCCTGGGCCAGTAGGTCTGTGCTAATCTAGAAGAATGGAAACATACATTAACATACATGTATGTATCAGCGGGTGCATGGTAACACTTCTTGATCTCTTTTTACAAATTCACAAATTATATCCGTCAGTTCCTGAGGTGAAAACAAACAATTTTTCATCTGCTGATTATTTCTTCTTCTTAGAAAGTACAGTCCACCATCTGGCGTATATTTGTACTGTATTTGTTGAATGATTAATATTTATAAATAAATAATAAATATTTGCTTCCATGAATAATAAATGAATTAAATAACTTGTAATAAATGGAATGATTTTTTTTTTAAAACAAACATGTCCCGTTATAGGTTTGACAAGAATAGTAACTACATATATATGTTAACAATTAATAAGGAAGAATGATTTTGAAAATGACATCCTATTTGGTTATCAAAAATTGCAACATAAATATTGATTTATCATTGGGGGGTAAAAAAGTTTCATTTCCTCATTGTACCAATATTGATTTTAAGAATATTTATTAAATGCAAAAAATAATTGATAACTTCCTGCTACACTGTGAAGGGGGATTTCTTATAAAAGTTTGTTGAAATTTATGGTATGATTGCCAATTTGCCATCCTTTGCAAACTTTTCTTTCCCGTCATTACAAAGTTTATGTTTGGGGATTAACGTTGGTCTTTTGGGAAGGAAACCACATGTCCTGTAGAATCAGTAACAAAGGAAGTTTAAGATAATATATCCCATTGTCCAAACAGGTATCAATCATAACATGGGACATGGGATCACATCTGTGAGGAAGGAAGTGTGTGGATAAAGGACTTAGTTTTTTCGGGGGGGGGGGGGGGGGGGGGGCATTACATTTTGTTCCCTCCCCCCTCAAAAAAAAAAAAAAATCAATGTGTGTATATACCACAAAACATGATCTGCATTGATTGCTTGACACATCTTCATTGTAGGGAAACATTTTCAAATCCAAGAAACAGTTATCCCATTACAAGCTGATTGATTTATGTAATATACTATATATGGTGAGTATAATATGTTACTGAAGTATTTATATACAACTGCAGTGTTAAAAGGGGGAGAAATTAAAAGGGATCTAGTAACATTGTCCAAATCCTCAAAACTTACTTGGAACTCTAGCGGTTCTCTCATGCCTTGTTTTACATTGTATTTGTAATAACAGTAGAAGCTTGGGACAGGTTTCAGTTTTTCAAATTTCAATATTGTTAAAAAGATATTTACGATTGAAGTGTTCAGGTTTTTAACTATCCACTGGATAGTCATAACTGTGTACAAAATGAATGATGAATATCAGTTTGCATTTTCACTAATTACTCGCCAATACTCGGCCATATGTCATATGACATCCCTTTAACGTGAAATTTTAACACATTACTCATGGACATATCAGATCACATCAACCATTTATTACTTTTATCACTTTTTGCACTTTTTGCACGTCAACTTTAAAGATCCCTTTTAAGAGAAACTAGTTAAATTTGTAACCATCTCCAAGTTCTAGACTTCAGCTGCCAAAACCACAATAAAGAAACCTCACGGGATATGAGAAAGACTGTACCAAAGATAAGAGATAATACAAAATTGCAAGTTTGCCTATTTAAAAGATAATTAAAGGGAACTTTGTTCTCAAAGTTTCTCTTGATCGATGTAGAGAAGTGTGGTTTGTGGTCTTATTATAACCTCTTAACCAGATCCTTGCTCTGCTTGCTTTGCTCTTAACAACATTCTTTTTGATAATGAAGTGAACCATATGTATACATCGTGGTCATGTGACTCATTTTTCCTCCTGCAGCACTGTACTATGAAATGGGGAATTTCAGCCCCCAATTTCAAGAAATACTGATAGATATGTGCACATAGAGACCCGCTCCCTCACCCACGTTTCTATCTGCAATGTGACTACAAAGGTTATTTTGATTGTCCTAATTAATTTTATCTATCTCCTTTGGAATCTTTTCCAGAAAAATATACTTAAACTTTAAAGCAATGCTATATTAAAGTTCTTCATGGAATTTTAGAAAATGTTTGTATGCCTCTGCCACGAAGTAGCCGGAGGCATAATATTTTGGGTTGTCCGTCCTTACGTCTCGTTCTTGTGGTCACGTTATCTTAAAAAGCAATTGACGGATTGCCATAAAACTTGGTACACAGATGTATCTGGAGGAGCCAATGAACTGATTATACTTTGGGGTCATCAGGTCAAAGGGCAAAGGTCACAGGGCTCATTATAAATGCCAAAATAGCTTGTGGTCCTTTATCTATAAAAATTTTTTTTTACGGGATTGCCATAAAACTTGGTACACATATGTATCTCGAGGATCCAATGAACTGATTATACTTTGGGGTCACCGGGTCAAAGGGCAAAGGTCACAGGGCTCATAATAAATGCCAAATAGCTTTATTACAAGTGGTTCTTTATCTCAAAAACTGATTGACCGATTGCCATAAAACTTGGTACATATATGTATCTTGAGGAGCCAATTAACTGATTATATGTTGGGGTCATCAGGTCAAAGGGCAAAGGTTACAGGGCTCATTATTAATGCCAAAATAGCTTGTGGTCACTTTATCTCAAAAACTGGTTGATGGATTGCCATCAAACTTGGAAAATATAAGTATCTTGAGGAGCCAATAAACCAATTAGATTGTGGGGTCATGAGATCAAAGGTCACAGGGCTCATTATACATGTATATGCAAAACAATTTGTGGTCGCATTATCTCAAGAACATGGTACACATAGTATCTTGAGGAGCCAATGAACTGGTTAGATTGGGGGGTCAAATGTCACAGGGCTCAGTATGTATATTAGAATAGCTTATTATTTTGATATCTCAAGAACCAATGGACAGATTATCACCAAAATTGGTACCTTTATGTATCTTGATGAGCCAAAATTCGCTTCTTCTTTTGAAGAGAATCTATTGTAAAATATATGTCTAGAGCTGCATTATCTTTTCTATTCTGTGTTCACAGCACCCTGATGTCTACTAGAGAAGAGTTGTTGGTATTAAGCGCAACTGGACAG
Source organism: Echinarachnius parma (assembly GCA_037951105.1). Taxonomy (NCBI): domain Eukaryota; kingdom Metazoa; phylum Echinodermata; class Echinoidea; order Clypeasteroida; family Echinarachniidae; genus Echinarachnius; species Echinarachnius parma. The sequence goes on from JBAMJV010009291.1 coordinate 57,150, forward strand.
TTCACAATTCACGGCCCAGACTGACTTGTGAACACTTGGATTAGAAACGCTTCTTTTCTTAAAGGGACTTAGTAACATTGTCCAAATCCTCAAAATAAAATTCTAATTCTAGCGGTTCCCTTATACCGTTTTTCAAATTTCCCTTTCGTTACAAAGATAAGTATGATTAAAGTATTCAGATAAGAAAAACTCCGGGCGAGTTTTTCTTCCGTGTACAAAGTGAGTGCAGTGAGTTACTGAATATCACTTTGCATTTTCGCTCATTACTTGGCCATACAATGTCCATTTGACTTGAAATTTTCACACAATACCCTGTGGACATATGAGATAACAACAATATACATTGCATCAACCATTCATCACTTTTTGCACATGTCAACAAAGTTACTAGATCCCTTTAAGGTACTTTTTTTAAAAGTTGTGTATCTTTCTATTCTATGTCCACAGCACCCCGATGTCTATGAGAGAGCAGTACTGGGGAAGCGCAACCGGACAGAGTTCACAGCCCAGACGGATCTGTGGTCACTTGGCGTCACCTTCTACCACACAGCGACAGGTTCCCTGCCGTTCCGAGCATATGGAGGCCGGAGCAATAGAGAAATGATGTGAGTTGCTTGTAAAGTACTGTCCATGTAGACCAACCCTGCTGTAAAGGCCACCTGTGAAGAAAGACGTGATGGACCAAATTCTCCTCGGTGGTACACCTTTAGTCCAGAATCTAGTCCGGGACTTAAAATTACAGTCCAAACCTTGGATCATTTGACAAGTTAAGCAGCAGTTGTGATTGCGAGGTGGAGTCAATCAAAGGGCTTTTCACTATGACACCAGTCTCCCAAAGAATGTGGTGTATTAACCCCTTGACCACGGGAACCGAGTGGGTTGTGTACAAAGTCTATGGAGATTTCATAGACTCGTAGGGAACGGGTTAAGAATAGCATTGGAGAAGAATTTAAACATGAAAGCTAGTTAATATCTTCTTTCAATGTAAGTTTATAATTTGATTGCTAACTTCATTTTGAAACATCATTCATTACTAAGTTGCACCAATGTTCTTTCTACTGCAAAACACGTTCTCTCCAAGTTTGTATCCTTGTTTTGCATCAGGAAGTACATTCATCTGATGTGAGGCAGGACAAGGTTCTACCACTGTTTCACCTGTTCCATCGATCATCAATTTAGTCCCACATGTATCATCCGATTCAAAGGCACCTATCAAGTCCCTCATGTTTGGTACCTTACCAAAGGTATCTCGTATTCATTACCTCATTGGGAACCTTCATTGAGGTACCTCACCAAGATACCTCACCTTCGGAACGCCACATTATATTAGGCAGCTACCTCAACAGCTCGTCTGGATACGATGTACCTCAGCAGGCAACATTACTAAGTACCTCACTTGGATACCTTTTAATTTCCACTGGCATTCGTGGCTTTTCGCCCAAATGCCTTAATCCTTCATCCTGTGAAGGCTGGTGGTGGTTTTGCAAGAGATACATTTTTAATGGGAAAAGGAAACCTCTACTACAAGAGAGAGCGGTGGCACACTCAGGAACATAGCAATGTCATCCATTGGCAAAAGCATTGTTCCTTGTGTGATGTGCACTTGGAAAGCAACAGGAAATGTCTGCTTCATATTCTGAAAGCGCGAGGAAGGGATTAGTATCATCCATCATTTAGGCAAAAGTATTGCTCCTTGAGTGATATCAGCAAAACCATCATGGCTTCGCTGGTCATGGCAGTTTGGCAAGATGAGCACTTGGAATGGCAAAAGGAAATGTCTGCTTCACATTCTCAATGCACACGGAAGAGGGTAGTATCATCCGATGGCATGGTTCCTTGAGGGATGTCAGCAACGCAATAGTTGCACAGGTCATGGCAGTTTAGCAGCTGCAGGAGAAATCTACAGCACATTCTGAATGCACAAGGAAGAAGGTAGTATCATCCATTGGCCAAGGCATGGTTCCTTGAATGATGTCAGTAATAAAAAGGCTGCATTGGGCATGGTTGTTCAACATGATATGCGCATGAGATTGGAAACCCAAACCTCTGCTGCAGAAGAGGTCTGTGGCACATGCTGAAACCACAAGGAAGAGGGCAGTATCATCCATTGGCCAAGGCATGGTTCTTTGAGTTATCAGCAATATAATAGCTACAATGGGCATGGCAGTTCAGCCACTGCAGGAGAAATCTGCAGCACATTCTGAAAGCACAAGGAAGAAGGAAGTATCGTCCATTGGCCAAGGCATGGTTCCTTGAAGGATGTCAGTAATACAAAGGCTGCATTGGTCATGGCTGTTCAGCAAGATATGCGCATGAGATTGGAAACACAAACCTCTGCTGCAAGAGAGGTCTGCGGCACATGCTGAAACCACAAGGAAGATAGCAGTATCATCCATTGGCCAAGGCATGGTTCCTTGAAGGATGTCAACACAATAGTTGCACTGGTCATGGCTGTTCAGCCACTGCAGGAGAAATCTGCAACACATTCTGAAAGCACAAGGAAGAGGGCAGTATCATCCATTGGCCAAGGCATCGTTCCTTCAGGGATGTCAGCAATACCATCATGGTTTCGCTGGTCATGGCAGTTTGGCAAGATGTGCGCATGGGATTGGAAACAGATTCCTCTGCTGCAGGAGAGATCTCAAGCACATTCTGAAACCACAAGGAAGAGTGCAATGACATCCATTGGCAAAGAGGACTGCTGATATCCTCCTCTACTGGACTACTTTGTTTCCACAGATATCCTTGGGAGACATATATCACTGGCGCAGATGTGCGATGGCCACCTAGGAGGCTGAAGCGCCATGAGACCTAAGACCTGCCTCCTAGATGTTTGTGAGTGAGGGGAGATGTTTTACCAATTCCACCTTTTAATAATCAAATGTCAAGTAGAGTCTTCAGTATTGT